>NIVC01000020.1:0-160000 GCA_002269645.1 Macrostomum lignano
TTGATCCAATTTATCCTGCTACTTTGCCGTTTGTAACTTTTTTACCTTTTTGCTATAAATTGTAAGATCTTTAGTAATGCATTCAATACTGCCTTTGATTTCACCCTTTCTCTGATTGAAATAGTCCCGCTCCCTCAAATCTGCTTCATGCAGCTCAACCAAGGATAGATGTGTTCATTTTTTTCATTCATTTTTATGTGGCGATTATGTCTAAAATCGGATAAAGTTGAAAGCCTGAAACAATAAGAACGTTGATCCTTCAGTGGCTGAATTAATATGCACTCTATAACCGAGAATTTTTCGGTGGAAGCTACTTCAAAATATTTCATGACTCCAGGAACTAAACCAGCGTTTTCGGTAGAAAAAATATTCCTAAAGTCTCTCTTGTTATTGCTCCCTTTCAGAATAAAACTTTTTGGTTGATTTTTTATAATTTCACTACCTACTGCTTTGGTTCCTTTCAATCCGAATTTCCAAATTTGAATAGACTCGGGAAGTTGTACTTCAATGTAAGAATTGGGTTCATTCCTCGATGCCCATTCTGAATTAGATACTATATAACCCCAATTATCTGACGTTTCAAATGCTCCTGATGACGCTACATTGAAACCCCTTTCTCTATAGTTTTGACGTGTTGCTAGTGAGGGAATATATCCTGTATAAGATTTGAAACCTAGTCCCCGCCTTAGTCGCAGCTCCACTGATTCAAGTGCATTGTCTACGTATAGCTTTGGTACAGCTTGAAGTCTATCTATAGGCCACACTAAATCATTAACCACTGTTTGTCTCTCAAGTAATTCAACTTTTGTAAGCTTTACGGAACCAGAAAAATTAAGAGAATAATGGAAATAATATGAGGGATTGGGTATTTTTTTCCTAAGATGTGCATTGCCCCTTCGTAGTTCAATGGGTGCACTTTGTTCAACAGGTGTCCAGTTTGTTCCATTTAGGCTCACACTAACAGACCAACCAGGCCACACCTCTCCTTCCAACTTTATCTCTACAACTTTCCTAGCTCTTTTCAAAATTGAAATCGTATCCACTTGTCTGAGTCATCTACACTGCTCCATTCTGAAGCTGGGTTTGAATCTGCAACATGATATGCTGCTGAAGAGTTATGAGAAGCGGTCACTTTCATGTCAGAATGGGAAGCGTTTGAAGTCAGTAATGAAAGAATATTGACTAATTTCGAACTCTCTGTACCTCCCGCAGTACCTTGCCTTCTGCTAACAAAGTGTCAATCTCAGTTTTAGAATACATCTTAGTGTCAATTCGTTTTAGAATACATCTTAGTGTCAATCTCAGTTTTAGAATACATCTTAGTGTCAGTTTCGGTTTTTGTGTAGACATTGTTTACGCGCCCATGAGCATCGTCAATTAATTGTAGCATGGTGATATTCATTGCGTCACTATCTTCCTTTGAATAAGAGTCTGAAACATTTCTCTTTGCTAACAATAAATTATCTATTTCCTCTCTCTTATATCCTTCATTTTCATTGATGTATCGATCATCAGCTAACGCTATTGTTATTCCAGGTGCTATATCATTTGAATTTGACGAGTAACCAAATTGATTGGCAGTATTCTTGTAACTCATTTTAATTGCTGCAAAATTTCATTATAGCTATCTCCTTTATCGATTCGGTGTAAAAAGTACAGCGACATTTGACCACAATATTTCTTATCAAAAGTTTGAATTTGTTCTTCCATGTCTCCACATATTCTATTCTTTGTGTGATTAAACTTTTCCATAATTTCCAGTGTGGGCGGTAGTGCATAGGAATAAAAAAATAAACCTTATCAGGAGCTGAAAATATAGCTGAATGATGTATACCCCGTTCTTTCGAAGTGTGAATATTTGTCATAAAGTAACCATACTGTGGTAAATCAACAATTTCATCTCTCATGGCATAGCGAAATGGTTTTAACTTGAGATATTTTGCCCAATTTATCAGATCAATATTAGTCGTAGTGTCAGTCCCAAACTTTTGTTTAAATGCATTCCATGTCTCAGCTTCGCTCATTTTTAACACTCATATTTGTCGTACGTGTAGATTTATAAATATTTCCTCGCCATCAAAGTCGTATAGAACACCAGACTCATCTTCGATGACAAAGTCGAATGTGCTCAACATGTTTGTAGTTAGTGGTAGGTACACAGGATTTGCGGCTCTTGAATAATTTTACTTCCCATTGGGACAGAGAACGATGGAATTGAAAGAAGTATTTGCTTATCAATTAAATGATTTCCATTAGCTGGATCAGTGATAAACCCCCTTTGATATTTAGACAACGAACCATGATCGCACTTCTAGCTCCGTCTATCCGAGCTGGATTTGGAGCTCTCTCAAATGGTTTCAAATACACTTCCGAATTGAATCCCAACAGTCTTCTAAAGTTATTGGAATGTGCATCCCTGAAATCAACTTGATACTCTGTGGCTAACCGTAACTCAACCCTACGCGTGTCTAGGCTTGCACTGAAAACAATAGCCCCTCTTTCCAATCATTTGCAGCTGTTAGCAATCTTTGAATCTCGCTTGACAGACTTTTAACTTCCCAAGATCCCGCTTGAATCTTTATTTTTTTCCATGTTCTACCACTATCCCTCGAGTATCGCAACTCATTATTGCCTCCTTCAATATTGTTAATAGCATCAAAGACTGCAAACTTTTTTATACCAGCTTCGTATTCTCGATCTTCATACAAATTTATCGGAGTGCCTAGAGTTTGTCGAAATGGGTTTTTAATTGAAAAGAAGTCAAATGTGCGTTGAAACTTTTTACTCAAGAGGATGTTGACTTTTTCTATTTCTTTTTCCATTTTTAAGCAAGTAATTCTGCTAGCTCTTTATCAACATTATTATGTCCCTCTGCTTGCGGCTAGTAATGTCAACACTCTTTCACTGAGTCCAGATCCCGGTTTTACTCGATATCCTGGTGGATTATCTTTCAATATCCTTACTGCTTGCTTATAATTCCCACTTGATTTGGCCGCTGGATTTTTACAATGTTCAATGAGGTTAACATAATCCTGCAATGTTTGCATCTTGAATTGCTTCAGCTCTTCACCATTTTCAGTTACTTTAGGCATTTTGAACAACTCTTCAAGATCTTCAGAAAATGGCATTCGAAATTCGTTGACAATGATGTCTCGACCTTGTTCATGGAATTCAACATCTATTACAGATGATCCAAATATATATCCAGCATCAGTTTTTTGAATCGTATACTAGGCGCTGGTCTTTGAGTTATTGGAATCTTTCCAATTTCTTCAATTATTTTGTCAAATACTTCCAGAGGTTCAAATCGTCCTTTTGGTGTACTTGATTGCGGAACTGGAACTTTTTGATTCTGAAGTTTATCAACAAGGTTGGCATTGACATCAATAAATTCATCGAGCTTTTCTGTGACAGGTTTTTGAGCTAATGGAGCCACTCTTGCATATAAACTCTCTTCTCCAATTTTCAAATAGCGTTGAGCATCATTTCTGGATTTGTACATTTCTCGCTGCTTTGCTAAATTAATGAGTTCTCTTATATATTCATTAGTCATTTTTACAATGGGATTTTAGTTAGAACATCCTTATACAAATCTTGCTCATCCTCATCAGCTCTTGTATTTATATAGATATAGCCATACTTCTTTTTCCAAGCCTCTCTACATTTAGCCTTGAATATAGCGGGTTCATAATTCGTTTCTATATTTCTAGCAATGTGATTTAAGTTTGTATCTTTTTGTTTAAAGATTATGTAACATGTCGTATTCTCCCTGACAGTATTGCGATCTAGTTTGGTAAAATTTTGAGCTAGATAAAAACCACAACAGTTTCCATGCCTGCCTCTCTGAAACAGACTTTCCTGAAATGTTTGATTAGCCTCTCCCAAAACATCGTCCAATATCACACATGTCTTTAGTCCATTATGAAAAATTTCTTCATTTGGAGTATGGGAAAGAGTGACAGAATTTTCTCTATTACTTCTGAATTTTCTGATGTGCTTTGCACTCGACCAGGGTTGGCTGCCTCTCGACAAATATGTCTAATATCTTCAGGAGATGCATCCTCACTCACCTGGTAGACATGATAGAGTGAGTTGATAAGAGAAGGTGGGAGACCATTTTCAAAGCCATATTTTAGAAACTGATACTCTGGATCCATTTGAGATGCTCTGGGAACATATAAAACTAACTCATTAAAGTCAACTAGTTTTTCAGGACTTGTAAGAATATGGAATAGTAAATATGTTTTACCCGTATTTGTAGCGCCGATAATACAACATAAAAGAGGATTAGGGAAAATAGGATCATGCTGAAATTTTACTTTGGGCATTTAAAAAAAGAAAAAATGACCTTATTCGACGCGGGTCATTTGATATTCACTGGTAACTTTTATTACATTCTTTGTTTGTTCAAGAATTAGTGCAAAAGCAGTCAGCTCAACATTAGTTGACTTCTTGATAAATAATTGAATATTCACTCCACTCTTGACAGAAACTCATCTGAGCTGTTAGATCAAAGCAAAAGATTGGATAGATGGTTAGAAAGTCTTGTTTATTAAATGGTGGAGTTACACCGAAACGGCTGCAGATGTCCTCGTACATTTCATATGCTCTGTGAATGTCTTGAGCTACTGGATCAATTTCAACATAATCATTCGGATACATCACCTGATTTAATCTGACTTGAAGCTGGGTTATTTTCACTGCATTTGCTCCAGTTTTGTAAGACACATACTTGTGATCATTAACTATATATGATGGGTTGTTTACGTCATATTTGAAAGCTACAAAGATTGCAAGTGGCATATTGGAGATGTTGGCTATGTTCCATGTATATGGACTTCCTTGAATGAGTTGTGGCGGAACCGTTACCCTCTCTGGAAATGATACTGTAATGTCCTTGTTGAGTGATTTTAGAAAAGCTGCTTCAGCACTGGGTGACAAACTAATAGCAGGGATCCAAATCTCAAAGCTATTAATAGTTAACTTAGCTTCCGTCCCGGCAGTTCCAAAGAAAATTTCAGCATCGTTAGTCTTTCTTGTCCATGTGAATTTATATTTAATTCCTTTGCTAATCTTCTGCCAATCAAGGAACCCAATGAGGGGTGTTAATGATAGTTTGATTGTTCCACCTCTGTTTGGAGCATTAGTGACATTGTTATAATTTTCAAGCCTCCTAATGTATCCAGTATTCGAATCCTTCTTATTGAGTCTATTTTTCATAGCGATTGCTGCAGTTCTCACAGCTTCAGCATCTGCGTTGTTTGCTAGAGCTATATCAGAAACAGTCCCAGCATCTCCAGTGTCTGGAATCCATCCGTATGCTTCTCCAACTTCATTCATTAATTTTGAGTACATTACGGACTTTAAGATTGTGTCATACTCTCCAGGATCATTATAGACTTTCTTTGTTCCTCCAATGTCAACTATGAGTTGAGAGAAAAGTCTCATAGGCCAATTATGTTCTAGAGTAATGTTCGTATTCAAGTCGGTGTTATCTCGTTGTGTTATTGAGTATTTTATACAACCGAATGCCTCTGACATGAGAATGTATGACTCTGTTGAATTGACTTCATGAACTATTTGACCTCCTGCAACATTGAGATTATTAGTGCTACCTGGAGTTGGAGAAATCTTAATATAGTCTTCTTTCTTTTTGAAAAAGCTAAAAGTTTTGTCCTCATATATGCTCAGTATATCCTTTTTGTTCTCCATTTTTATAAGAGAAATTTCAACTAAGCTTCATGAGGTCTAAGAATTATCCCATTACCCTGTTTCTCCTTTTCAACTTTAAACGTCTTTAGCAGCCACTTGACTGCTTCGCTGGGTACTTGTTCGACTCTTTTAGCCGCATCAACTAATACTCCACTCCCTTGAGCCTTTTTCAACTCTTCTAGTTTTTGCCGTTCAATGCTTTCTATTGTCTTATTATGTTTAGCATTGTTGGCTGTATTAACACTTTTTGCAATCATTGTACCAACTCCTGAGGCTGCTCCGATACCACCCAAAATTGCTGGTAGTAAGCCTAATAGAGGAATTATTCCACCTTCATGTTCTTTCTGTTTCTCTTGCAATTCTCGAATCTTCTCTTTAGAAAGATATTGCTTTTGCTTATTTACAGTAACATATCTTGGTTTTCCCTCTCGAACATATCGATTGAGTCTTGCTTCAGTGTTTTTCTCGCTCATTTTTAAGGTCAGAATTTCTTCAAACCATTGCCTTGTCTCAAAGACACTTGAGACTGTTCTGCTGTTCCTAGAGCCTTTTTAACAATATCTTGAATAGCCTTATTTGATTGAGAAGCTATCTGTTGCTCTTCTTCCATTCTTTTCTTTGCTTCTTTATCTCTACGTTTCTTTTTAATATATTCCAGTTCCTCACCTGCTTTAGACATGTCACTGTATGATTTCTTCGCATCGAATATGTTCTTCGCTGTGGTAGCTGTTTTACCTATTGCATCAGCTCCACTCACAATTTTACTTCCATGATTTGATAAAAAGTTTGTGACACCACTGATCATATCACCAATTCCTTCACCCTCTTTATCAGCTAGTAGTTGTGAATCAGACGTTTCAATCTGACCTTTCGCCCGTTTGCAGTTTGTTCGATAGGCGCTCATTTTTAGTTGAAAAATTTGCTGGTAGAAGCTGGGATTTGTAAAATGATCCAATGATTTCTTCTCCATTCTCATCCTCAATAATGTAGGTTATGGGATTGGAGTAAACTATTTTCTTTATCCTAAACACTTCTGAAATTTTCCAATATCCTCTTCGACCCTTTTCAAAGTGCTCCTTATATCTATAGATATGAACTTTGTCACCTACTTTGAAGTTTGGTTTCTCATTTGAATACTCGAAAGTTGGCTTTGGTACTCGCTCAGGATGTTTAGATGCTTCTGAAGGAGTTATCAGAATCTCAGAATGGATTGTGTTGTTGTATTTTTCAACAATAGCTGGCAATGTGTGGAGCCACTTCTGATTACCCTGTAGATCGAATTCAAACCAGAGTTTATTTGTGAGAGTACGATTGAACCTCTCAATCATTGCATTCTTAGACTCACCATAAATTGAGAACATCTTGTTAATATACTCCCCATTTTCATCTTTCTTTCTTATGTCGTCTTTTGAAAACGAGTATAGCTTGTACATATGCTGATTATAAAACTCCTTGCCTTCATCTACACAAAGTCTCTCTGATCGTCTTCCTGATTCCTTAAATACTTTTTGGAAAGCTTCTGCAACTTCCGCTCCCGTCTTTGTTTTTAAAGGAACTGCCCAGGCGTAACGTGTAAAACCATCTATGATAGTGAGAGCATATTTGTAACCTCTTTCGGGTGGTAGGATAATGATATCTGCATGCCAAATTGTGTCTTTTGCATAGTGAATCATTTTTCTAAACAGTCTTGGTTTTCTATATTCCCTATGCAATTTTACTGCATCTTCATAGCTAAGACCCTTACCATAAATTGTTAGACAGTCTATACAATTGTTGGGGTTGTGAGTATGAATTCCTAATCCAAACCGAACTTTAGCATTGATAATACGCTTTATTAGATTTCTAATGAGTCTCTCCTTTACCGACAAGTCGCTGGTTGGAATAGCATCTAAATCAGCTATCATTTTTTCATCAGCAATATGCTTCTTTGCTAGGGCTTCCTCTGGAGTTGAAGACGTCTTTACAGCATCTCTATAGCTTTTGTCATGATAGTAAGCAGTCCAATCAATTGGATTAATTGGTAGACTATCATACCGAGGCCAGTCTGTAGTTGGATTGAGTCTCTTGTCTAAATTTGTACCTGGGCCAGTGAAAGAATACCCTGGAATATGAAATTCGCCAGGATATTTTCCAGTGGCGAAGATGGGTGGTAGTTTTGTTATAGCTGACTGAATATCCAATGCAGAACCTAGAAATAATGGTTTACTGAAGGCCATTTTTATAAAAATAAATTTAAGTAATCTACAGACTTAGGCTGCGTTAACTGCTGTAGCAATAGAGCCTGCTGCTGCACCTGCCTGTTCTATGAAAGGTAGATTTGTCTTTTACTAAGTTTGATATGGTGCTTATAGTATCAAAAAAGACCTTCTCCATTATACTCTAGTGGTTCGCCTATTGTATAGTCTCTTATCTTGCATGATTCTGTAACGTGGTGCGCTTCGTGTCTTTTTAGAAAGGGGGTGAACACAATAGACTAGCATGAGACGCTCCTATTGGTTGCCAAAACCAAAACTTTTTTGGCAGAAATTTTGGTCGCAAGATTTGGCAGAAATTTTGGCAGCCAATAGCAATGTTCAGTGCTGCGGTTATGTATAGTTAGTTTGGTGAGTTCCTGCGAGAGCCTATTTGACCATACGCTTCACTCAGTGTGGGTTTCGCACGACGTTAAAGCTGAGTCACAATATAAAAATTGCTTTGAGGAGAATTTCTCCTGCTATTTGTTCCATTTTTAAGATACATAATTTAGAAAAGGGTTAGTGAAATCGTCCGTAGGTAGGGTCGCGAGAGCATTGTTCGTTTGTAACTTGCGTGGCCCACTTCATGTCTTTTTTTACAGCTAGATAGAGGGTGAACACAAAAGATTTGCACGAGCCACTCCTATTGGATGCCAAAACCAAACACTTTTTGGCAGAAATTTTGGCAAAAATTTTGGTTTTGGCAGAAATTTTGGCAGCCAATAGAAATGTTGAGTGCTGCGGTTAGTGCTCTAGTAGTCGAGTATGCATGCCACGAAAAATTTAAATTAGCGCTCCATGTTCTTGAATGTCTTCTATTATCTTTAAGTACAAATCTAGAACAGCATTAAAGCCATTTCAAAGCCTCGGGACAAAGCGAATGTGCAGGAGCAAATTATTGACTTTTGTAGAAGCATTGTATGCCTCGAGTGGACAATTTTTATGCAT
Source organism: Macrostomum lignano (assembly GCA_002269645.1). Lineage (NCBI taxonomy): Eukaryota > Metazoa > Platyhelminthes > Macrostomidae > Macrostomum > Macrostomum lignano. The sequence goes on from NIVC01000020.1 coordinate 8,895, forward strand.
AGATGGTAGCTGACTGATCGTTAAAAGCAAAGCTAGTAAGATTGGCTTATTGAAGGGCGTTATGCAATGGGAGAAAAGACTATTATTAAATTTGATGCTAGTTTTGAAATGATGAAACCTGAAAATAGGTTATTTTAACCCACGAATCAAAAATTTCTTGTGGTTTTACTCACGAAATCGCGCAAAAAGCAATTTTTCAAAACTTTTGAAAAATCACTAAAATCACTGTTTTCAGACAATTTTCACCTGTTTTTAGTCGATTTTTATCTGTTTTTTGTGATTTTTCAAAATGGGTTGCGCTCAAACCTACTTTTCCTATACTACTGGGATTTCATGACAATTTTGTGCAATAAGGGTTCTTCCTGTCCCACTGAACTGAAGGGGAGTCTGAAGTGCTATTTTTCTTACTTCAAATTCATGAATGTAAGTAAAAAACAAAGCGCATCAGAAATTACAGTAAAGGTAATGTAATTTAGAGGATTTGGGTTTTGAGATTTTAGGAGGTTTTGGCGTGCGTGCATTTTGATCTGCTGATGATGCATGACTTTTTTATTTTGCATACATACCTTCACTGTCTGTGATTCATCAGGCTCCATCTCTCAGTATTCCACCAAATTTTACCGATTTTTGTAGACTGCTGCTGACACACGCTCGGTTGCGTCCTCTGGACGCGCGTCATCGGTACGGGCATTATCTCAAGATCCAAAAGCAGTCAACGATCAGATTGAGGTGCGAACACAGTAACTAAAATATTTTTCTTTGATTTGTTGCTTAAAATTCAAGTAGGATAACGTATTTACCCGACTCCCATTTGTGTATATGTTGTAGCGCAAGTGGTAGGCGGGGGATCTAAAGTTGTTTTCAGGATAGTTAGGATAGTACGCGCTGTACTCTGTACGCTGTACTCTGTACGCTGTACTCTGTACGCTGTACTCTGTACGCTGTACTCTGTACGCTGTACTCTGTACGCTGTACTCTGTACGCTGTACTCTGTACGCTGTACTCTGTACGCTGTACTCTGTACGCTGTACTCTGTACGCTGTACTCTGTACGCTGTACTCTGTACGCTGTACTCTGTACGCTGTACTCTGTACGCTGTACTCTGTACGCTGTACTCTGTACGCTGTACTCTGTACGCTGTACTCTGTACGCTGTACTCTGTACGCTGTACTCTGTACGCTGTACTCTGTACGCTGTACTCTGTACGCTGTACTCTGTACGCTGTACTCTGTACGCTGTACTCTGTAAATGCATGTCAATTTTAGCGATCCCCACAAAATTCTGATTGAAATAGATAGATAAGCCTCAAGTACAGAGAGAGACATAGAGACTGTAAATTCCTGAAGCAGAGAGTGCCGCCCTCAGACTTTTTCATTCTGGGCTTGGGGCCAGACAACGGCGTCTTTACGGCCCATTGTTTTGTTGCCTAGATTGTCCCTATTGTTAATCTATCAAAGATAATGAAAGATTGATTGATTTAAATAAATCTCAATCTCAACCAAAGACTGGTGATTAATTGAGTGATACTCAGTCAATCAGTCAATCAGTCAATCAGTCAATCAGTCAATCAGTCAATCAGTCAATCTAGGTAATGCACAAATTAAGACAATCGACTGCGATTTACAGGATAGCATAGAAATTTCAATAAGTGATTGCTTAATTTATTTCAGTCAGAGAGGTAGGGCAAGGCAAGGTAAGGTAATGAACTTTTTAAATATTAAAAAGCAGGGAACGGCGTTTGAAAATATTTAAACGCCGGAACTATTCACCAAATTTAGCATTAATAATTTATGCCGCTTAGAATCAGCTGTTCCAGAATCAGTGCTGATCAGTGCGAAGAAATCATTTACCAATTTCACATGGATCTAGGTGGAAGCGACTTTTAGTTCACGCTAGCCAGCGGCTGTAAAATGTTTTATCTAATGCTGCCTACTGAGCGAAACATCCGCGCATATGAGCACTGGCAAGCTGCCGACTCGGATACTTTCCTGGACGAAACAGCAACAGGCCCAGTCTACCGTGTTGTGCTGCAGCCAAGAGACACATTGCTGGTGCCAGCAGGGTGGATCCATGCAGTCTTCACCCCCGAGGACTCAGTGGCATTTGGTAGAGTATCATCAATCAGCCTTACCGCACGCTACTTACTATTTAAATTTTTTAGAAAATTTACTAAATTTCTTACTAATTTTTCTACCAAGTAGCCAGCAGTTCCTGTGCATAATAAACACGCTTGAAAAAGAGATTAGAAGGCAAAAACTGCGACACGAATTTCACGGTCTTCTATTATGAAAATTAATTCATACTAGATAAATTGATAATTACATGTAAAAGAGCAGCGCGTATTTTTAATACATGTATAAAAATGTAGAATTACACAGGCAGTAAACAGCTAAAAATATGATGCGTAATAAGTTAGATTGATAAAATAATTAAAGCGAAATAATAATAATAAGTAAGTGATTCAAACAAGCAAACCCTAGACCTAGTAGTCCCTGGCGTTCTTGATTGCCTCTTGAAATTGACAAGTCCAACGGAGAAGCATCACTGGCGCCAGGCGGATCGCTTGCTTCCTCGAGATCGGCCCAAATTTGCTCCCGTTGACATCTTCTCCCTGTAAGCTGTCGGGCTAGGGTAGATCGGGCTTTGGCTTGTAGGACCACGGTATAGTACAAAATTTCGAATCTTGTTTTCGGGTGTGAGATTGATAATTAATTATTGCCTTTTGGCTGACTTCTAAGCGAGACATTTCCTATTGGTTGGCAAGATTGGTTGGCAAGTTCCTATTAATTGGCAAGATTGGTTGGCAAGTTCCTATTGGTTGGCAAGATTGGTTGGCAAGTTCCGATTGGTTGGCAAGATTGGTTGGCAAGTTCCTATTGGTTGGCAAGATTGGTTGGCAAGTTCCTATTGGTTGGCAAGTTCCTATTGGTTGGCAACCCCTAAAAATTTAGGGTCAGGGTTAGGGTTAGTAAAGGCACTCGCAGTAAAATCGAAGTTAAGTAATTTCGTTGCACGAAAATGGCAGAGAAAAAGAAAACGATAGATAAAGAGTGCGCCCTTTGCTGCAAGCAAATGAGGCTAGATAACCTACAGCGGCACGTTAAGACGAACCATTCTAAGTTCACCCATCGGTTTGCCGACCTTCGCTCGTTCAGCACGATGGAGCACAAGGTTCGGGTAGAGAGCGGCGTTATGTGCATGATCTGCACCACGCCGCTCTGAGTTCCAGCATTCGAGACCACTACCGGCGCGGGCATCCAGGTGAGACGGTGTTATTATTTTTGTCCTCTTACAGTATTGCATATATGTATAGCTATTATATTTATTATAAATAAACGATCAGGGCTAAATTGGGGCCCTCGGTTCAGCCCAGATATAAGGGCTCTGCCGATGTAATTAATTTAAAGTGAGATATTTGTTTTGAGTAAGAAATAAGAGATTTCGGTTATTTTTGTGTATAAAAAGAAGATATGTACTAGGAAATAGAGGGGGGACTGATAGAGAAGGGTTCAATGACAAAGATTTGGACCTACTAAGTACAGGGGAATAGTGCATTAGTGGAAGAGTTGCAAGAAGAATAAAAAAGCATATTGGCATTTTTTAATTTGAAAGAGTAAATAGTATTTGTAAGTTTTAAAAAGGGCTACTATTTAAAACAGGCATATATCCGTTTATGCTCTGACGGTCTCCCTCGGAGTGTCTGCTGGTGAACGGCTAGCTTTAAGCTGGAGTGGGCCAAAACCAGGACTGAGTCTGACCAAGACGAGGCGGTTGGCACGGCCCCTAATTTAAAAGGCGGGTTGGCGGAGCAAAGGGTGAAATAGTCCCGGCGAACAGCCCTCCTGCCGCTTCAAAGATAGACTGTCTTGGCAAAGAGTACCCAGGGTTCAGTAGGTGGGGAGGCTCCTCCGGGTTGCCACTGCCGTGGGGAGGTCTTCGGACTATATTATGGAGGTACACTATCCCAGGAGAAGACACGGGCTGCCTCCGAGGTTCAATCGACCCCTGATAGCCTTGGGGAGGTTTAGTTTTGTGGTTTGGAGTAGGTGCGACGCCCCGACAGCTGGGGGTAGGGCCCGCCCTCAGCCCGACTGGTGTCGCCTGCTCGGCTTGATGGTCACTGCAGTCTCTTTTAGCCTAGCTTAGGAACTTAGTGTACATTATTAGTACACTCCCAACCTGAAATCTAATTATTTCCTAGTGGCGTAAGAGCCTATCCAATGGCTGAAGCGTCTTATTACTTATCTTAGTTAGTTAGTTGGTTAGCGAAGAGGAAAAAATATTTCTTGAGTTAAAAATGAGGCAAAAAGCCAATTAAAAGTTATTATATTTACATGTTTAAGTATAATTTATTGTATAAGTAATATGTCTATATATTTACTTTTTTACGATGAATGTTAGTCCCTATTTACTTACTTACTTTTTAAATGTGATTGCGCTGCTTTCGCCGTATGGACGTACTCTTACTGCACTCTTATCATATCAATAAACAATATAAAATATATTCAGTATTCGCCACATTACTTTCGTCACACAGGAGTGAAGTTATGGAATGGTATTGTTTTACAAGGCAAGCCTCACAAAAGGCTGGCAAGGCAATTTGCTGTTGCATATGTGCCTATAGCGAGAAAGGCGCTCCAGACGGATGCTGAGATGCCGACTCATCCGTCGACCTGGCATCGATTCGCAGACGAAATCGAAAAGCTAAAAAAGGTAAGCTCTTTGTATAATTAATTACAATTGTAGTATTTAAAATTTAATATATACAAATAATTGGACACTTTGAGATTTACAAAGGCAAATAAAATTCTGTTTGAAATTTCAGCTGAGGATTGTTAGTTGGAGCTAAATTGGCTGCTGGGAATAAAATGTCTACTGGGAATAGGGATGTCAGCTAGGGATGATATTTTACCAGTCTGGCTAAATATATAGATGTAACATATGGATCTGGGAGATCTGCGGTCATATTATGGATCATCGTTATGAGCGGGGGTCATTGTCAACTGTGGGAATCTAGGGTTAGGGTTAGGGTTAGGGTTTGGGTTTGGGTTAGGGTCTATATTTGACTCTGTGTATGTATGCATAAATATCGATCTTCATGTGCGCGTGCACGAGATAACAACAGCGTTTGACCAAGGTGTTGTTTATGCTTGTCGAAAGCAATTTAAGCAATTAGTATTGCCAAAGTTGAGCAGACAATGTGATACGAAACTAGCAGAGTGAATGCGTCATAGCCAAATAGTAACAAATCTGGACGAATTTCAAAGGTTAACAACACAAGCAATTATTGGAAAATCTATGAATAGAAAGTCCCTCAACTGTAACCTTCAACCATGGTAACAATAGATTGGAACTAAATGACTTTCAGAAATAAGCCTTGAATGTTTTCACACGCAGGCCGTCAGCTTTTCTAGCTGGCACTCAATCATAGATTACAGAACCGAGAAGGTCTATTTACTAGTCAGTCTCCCTTTTAACCCCCGCTGAGTGGTGGATTGACCATTTGACCGTGATTGCTTAATTCCCTCCCGCTTAGCGTATCGAATTTTGCGCTTGTTGGCCCGTAGGATACCGATTTTCGCTCATTTACGCAAGCGTTTCCATTATGTTCAGTTTTATGTTGTAGCTCTGCGCTCAATTAGCAACGTGTAAATATTTAGGAATCGAGCGCAAAATTAGGCCCGTATGTGTTAATCCCCTAAAAGCCAATATTAGTTTGGGCACCAGAAAATTTCCATGGGCTGCTCTGCAGGAGGCCTTGTCCCGCTGTTTCAAATTTTATGGGAACATTTTTAACAGTCCCAGGGAAGTCTGGGACTGTTAAATTTCGCACGTTTCAGATTGAGTTTCATTGTTTGTTGTCACCTCGTCATAAATGGTGCAGCATCATTTGTTGAGAAGGTATCGAGTAGGTTAGAATTAGAATAGGTAAGCGTTAGCAATAATGGAGCCGTTGGTGTAGCTCAAGCATTAGCAGCAAGTGCATGGGGGGCGCCAAGCGCTGCGAAATTAGTTTGAGCAATGTTTAGGGTCAGGCAACAACATTTAACAGTAAATAAGCCATGTGCTTGCTTTAATTGTCTCTCGGTCATTTGGGCCGTAATCAAACAGCAGTTCCTCGCCCTTATCGACCGCACGATTCGTAATGAAGTAAAGTGCGAAGCGGCACGATTTGTCGGCCACAGGCACTGAAATGATTCTGGCAACACAGTTCGGACTTCTCCTTGAGTGATTCAGAAAGCGGCCGAGTCGCTCGGTGTACTGCGCGTCAATCGCGTAGTTTTTTTAGTGAAGCACAACCTCACAAATGTACCAGGTGTCGAGGCCATGTTGTTCGTAGTGCTCGACACGCTGGTCAATGAACTTTCGCGACTCTATAAGCTCGCCAGCATATTCGCAGACGAACTCATGCCGTCGTAGATATCGGGAGGCGAACGCGTTCTTCACGCGAACAGCGCAGTTTTGCCGCGGGTGTGAAACTCGGACGAATAAACAAAATGAATGTGAAACGAACACAGACAGGGAGAAGTTCAGAACACCCCGTGTACAGTGGAGTTGCTGCAACTCGCAACCCTGCAATGAATTTGTACAGCTGAAGCAAAGTGGAAGTTCAGTTTTTGTGAGCGCATTCAGGCCAAGCCGCTGCTAAACTGTGCTCAAATACTTTCTCACTCCAAATAGGCCGCCTATTTGCTGCGCAGACAATTTTCTGGGCGAAAATTATTTTCTCAACCATACACTCGAGATACTACTTAGGATATTTAGTTTATTCGAGCCTTCGTGTGCCTTTACCAGCTATTCTCCTTTTAACAATTTTTCTGCTCATCAGCAATGGAACGTCGAACGTCGAACGTCGAACGTCGAACGAAAGTCCAACGTCGAGTTAGGAGGATCATCGAAAACAAGATTCGAAATTTTGTACTCTACCGTGGTCCTAAAAGCCAAAGCCCGATCTACCTTAGCCCGACAGCTTACAGGGAGAAGATGTCAACGGGAGCAAATTTGGGCCGATCTCGAGGAAGCAAGCAATCCGCCTGGCGCCAGTGATGCTTCTCCGTTGGACTTGTCGATTTCAAGAGGCAATCAAGAACGCCAGGGACTAGGTCTGCAACGTCTGCAACGCCCCCAATTTCACTTATTAAAATTAACTTCACGTCGCGCCCCCCCCCCCAGAACTGCGGTTTGCCGCCCCTTTGGAAATGCTGCCGCTTTCCTGGCGCCCCCCCCATAAAGAAACTGGCGCCCTAACCCTATAAACTGCCCCCCTATAAAAAAACTGGCGCCCCCCTCCTATAAAGAAATTGGCGCCCCCCCCTATAAAGAAACTGGCAGCCCCCCCCCCCTATAAAGAAACTGGCAGCCCCCCCCTATAAAGAAACTGGCAGCCCCCCCCCCCTATAAAGAAACTGGCAGCCCCCCCCCCTATAAAGAAACTGGTGCCTCCCTATAAAAAAAACTGGCAGCCCTCCCCCCTATAAAGAAACTGGCGCCCCTAAAAGAAACTGGCGCCCCTAATAGAAACTGGCGCCCCCCACCTACAAGAAACTGGCGCTCCCTAACTCACGCCCCCCCAAACATAATTCCTGGCTACGCCCCTGTGTATATATAACGCATAATGTATAATGTATGATGTAAATAATGCATAATGTATATACTATATAATGTAAAATATTTACTTATTTGTTTGCTTACTTGTATGCTTATTGTTTGCGCTTGTTTGAATCGTTTGCTTATTATTATTATTTCATTAATAATTTTCGATGTAATTATTTTATCAGTCTAAATTTTATCGCAATGCACGCTGCTCTTTTAATTATCAATTAGTATAGTATGAATAAATTGTCGAAATTAAGGAGTTGAAGGAAAAAACTGTGCCAACAAGGCGTGCGTTGAAGCGAAAGTGGCCGATTTGATTGATTTCGAATAATTAGCAGATAACCTATCAAAATTACAAAAAACTTTTACTGTACTGTATTATAAATCGGGGGGGGGGGTGGGCCCTGTGGGTCGGCCACGGGGGCGGCCCAAGATAGGAAGTAAATAAGGACAAAAGAGGGACAGCATTAAAACATTGATTGACTGATTGACTGATTGACTGATTTATTTATTGATTGACTGACTGATTGACAGATTGAATGATTGACTGATTGACTGATTGACTGATTTATTTATTGATTGACTGACTGATTGACAGATTTATTTATTGATTGACTGACTGATTGACTGATTTATTTATTGATTGACTGACTGATTGACAGATTGACTGGTTGACTGATTGACTGGTTGACTGATTATCACTCAATTAATCAGTCTTTGATTGAGATTGAAATGTATTTAAATCGATCAATATTTTAATATCTTTACTATTGGTATATTTCTTTCACATTCCTGCCCGGCAAATCGGATAGGAATAGTTCGTGCGAAACCTTTTACCCTCAGCGAATAGCGATCATGCCATCAATCCATGTAAACTGCGTCATCTGCGATGCGGAAATGCGAAAAGACAACTTGGCACGCCATGCTAGAAGTCGACACCCAGATCATCGCGTCGAAGATGACGCAGCGACCTTATGGTTTGCGACCTTCGAGCGATCAGTTACCTCTGGTCACGGCATGTGCTGTGTGTGTAGAGAGGCGTGCGTCCTGCTCCGCTCGCACTACAGAAGCCACCACCCGGAGCTCAATGAGCATAAGGGAAAGCCCATAAAGGGCAAAGAGCATCAAGTGCAGGCACGTGAGTACGCACGAGCCTATATAACTGTGGCCCGCACAGAGATTATTAATGGCCGACCACTGCCACCGCATCCTGCAACGTGGCACCAAGCCGAGCAGCAGCAGCAGCAGCAGGCGCTACAACCGGCCGAGCGCGAGCAGCAGCAGCAGCAGGCGCTACAACCGGCCGAGCTCGAGCAGCAGCAGCAGCAGGCGCTACGACCAGCCGAGCTGGAGCAGGAGCAGCCGCAGGAGACGCAGGAGACGTAGGATCAGTCTAAATCAGATTACATAAATTGGGTGAGAGGGTTCCTACGAGGGGCATTCAAAAAGTTTTGACAACTGACCTAATATCTTTAAAAGTACATATCACAAAGCGTTGAATTTTTTTTTACGAAATCGCCGATATATTGGTTTTAACCATAGAGTATGACTTTTTTCCCTCGAATGTGTTATACTTGTGCGTGGCCAACGCAAGGTGGTGTTTTACAATCTGCCAAAAATGGAGCCAGTGCACCAGACCAGTGGCGATTTTTCGTTTTCATGCGCTCACGACTCGGAGAAAGCGCGGTCAAAATCCATGCAGACCTGGTCCAGGTAGTCGGGGACCAAGCCCCTTCCTATCGCACGGTCGCCAGGTGGATAGAGTCCATCAACGCCGGACGGGCCTCCTTGAACGACGACCCCCGGTTTGGACGACCCAGCACAGCTGTGACCGAAGCCAACATCGCTGCTGTCAGGGCTCTGGTGGACGAGGATCCAAACATTACCGTCGCTGTGATTAGCGAGACTGTCGGTATTTCCGAATGCCAAATTTAGCATTAATAATTTATGCCGCTTAGACACAGCTCTTCCCGAATCAGTGCTGATCAGTGCGAAGAAATCATTTACCAATTTTCACATAGATCTAGGTGGAAGCGACTTTTAGTTCACGCTAGCCAGCGGCTGTAAAATTTCTTATCTAATGCTGCCTACTGAGCGAAACATCCGCGCATATGAGCACTGGCAAGCTGCCGACTCTGATGCTTTCCTGGACGAAACAGCAACAGGCCCAGTCTACCGTGTTGTGCTGCAGCCAAGAAACACATTTGCTGGTGCTGGCAGGGTGGATCCATGCAGTCTACACCCCCGAGGACTCAGTGGCATTTGGCGGCAACTTCCTTAGCGTCTATGGCACGAATACGCACATTGCCGTGACTCAATCCGAGGAGAGGACCAAAGTCGCAGAGCAGTTTCGATTTCCGAATTTAAAATTTATCCTATGGCACTTTTCTGATTGGCTTCGTAATACTGAAAATTTAGAAAAAATGAAACTTTCTTTTTTCGATTTCGAATCATTAGCAGGAAACCTATCGAAATGGAGGAGACAATGCCCGGACGAGCTCGCTGAACGATTGCAAAACATATTGCAAGGACTTTCGGAGTTGAAGGAAAAAACAATGCCAACAAGGCGTGCGTTGAAGCAAAAGTGACCGATTTGATTGATTTCGAACAATTAACAGATAACCTATCGAAATTACAATTACTGTTTTACAGTCAATAGTTCTTTAATTGTTATAGTTGTTATAAGTTTTAACCAGGGGCGGCGGAGCCTAACATTTTTGGGGGGGGCACTGGGCACAGGGCAAGGGTGGCACAGGTACCTTTGTAACTGCTAATTAGGGCCTAAAATCAGAAAAAGCACTAAAAAGTGGACTCATTTTCTGGGGGGGGGGAGCACAAGCTCCCGCCGCCCATGGCTATAACTATAGATATAAGCTACAACTATAACTATAGATTTAGGCTACAACTATAAGCTATAATTGATAGATTATAGTTGCTATAATTGTTATACTTGGATATAGTTGTTATAGTTGTTGTTATAGTTGTTATAATTTTTATTGTTTTACAGTTAATAGTTCTTTATAGTTATACAATTATTGTTAGTTTGTTACAGGAACAAAAAGGAACACTAAGTTTCGTTAACTTAATAAGGTGATCAATGTCATGATTCATCACCAGGATTTGGCCGGATAATGATTTTATCTGTAGCTAACCTATTCCGAATTAGGAACCCTCTCACCCAATTGATGTAGTCTGATGTAGACTGATCCTGCGTCTCCTACGTCTCCTGCGGCTGCTCGCGCTCGGCCGGTTGTAGCGCCTGCTGCTGCTGCTGCTGTTGTTGTTGTTGTTTAAGCTGACAAATCCGGGGGCGGTTCTCCCGGCCACTCCACCACCACCACCGGCCGCAACCCCTGGAGCCACCTCCAGAACTCCAACGGCCGCGCCGTGGTGTCCGTAAGGCTACTGACGCCCTCAATCCCGTACCGCCTTCTACCTCTCGCAAGCGCCAAACAGTTGCATATGTGCTCCACCGTCTCCACCTCCTCCTCGCACGCCCTGCACGCCGCACTGCCGTCATTGCCCAGCTTGGCTCGGTAACCAGCCAGGTCCAGCGAGTGACCCGTCCGGAAACGCCTGAAGCGAACGGCCTCCTCCCTGCTGCGAAACGGTAGCTCCGGCGGCTTCCTGCCCTTAGCACCGTAGGTCGCTTTGCTCCGGTCATGCTTCCACTCCTCCTGCCTTCGCAGCCACTGACTGAGCTCACGCGCCACCGTACTGGAGAGGACTCCAACACCGCCTTGGTCTAATTGCGTCGCCTCGCCTGCCACCTTGTCCGCCGCTTCATTCCCCCACAAGCCGCTATGTCCCGCCACCCAACCCAGCTGCACCTCAATGCCCGTCTCTCCCAGCCTCTCCAGCCTGCAACGGGCCTCCGCGGCCAGCGGGTTCTTGCCACTCCTCGCAATGGCTGCCAGCCCGCTTTGGCTGTCGCTGATCATCACAGCCGCCTGCCCGTCCCGCAACTCCTCCTCCATCCACCTCAATCCCAGCAGAATGGCCCTGAGCTCCGCCTGCGTGGATGAGCAAGGTGAGCCCGCCGGCGCTCTCAGCTCGGCTAGCACCGTCCGCTTGCCCTCCCGGTCATTGTCGCTCGGAGCGCACACCACCGCTCCCGCCCCTCCTTTGCCGTTTTTCACAGACCCATCGGTGTAGATGATGCAGTCTGGCCTCCTCTGCTCCATCAGCAGTCCAATTCTTTCCAGCGCCTTCCTCTTGTCTTCCTCCGCCACTCCCTCTCTCTTCCCGAGTGCCTTCACCACTGCCTCCTGGCCTCTTCTCCACGGCTTCTCCAGCGGTCGTTCCTCCAACGGCGCTACCACCATACTCGCCCTAACAAGCAGCTCCTCCGCCTGACTCCGCCAGCCCCGCCTCGACAGTCGCTGCCTGGGTCGAGAGTCGGCCAGACGCCGTCTGCTGTCCTCCGTCTTGTGCCTGCGCCATCGATCCAGCTTTGCCGCCCAGCGCGCCTGACATATCTGACGCACGGGCACCAGTCCGCTCTCCGCTTGCAGGGCCTCGACCGGGGTAGTAGCCACCGCTCCCGTCATAATCCTCGCCGCGCACCTCTGCAAAACCTCCAGCCGCTGCCAGTCCACGTTCGCGAGCCAGGGCGTCCAGGCAGGAGCACCGTACAGTAGCCGGCTCTGCATCAAGGCCACATAGGTCTGCCTGCCCAGCTTCAGGTCCCAGCCCCAGCTGCTGCTCGACACCCGCCGAAGTAGCGCCAGCTTCTTCCTACCTTCCGCGATGACTCCGTTCAAGTGCATCTTGAACGTGAGTCGCCTGTCGTAGGTGAGGCCAAGGAACCGTGGCTCACGGCACCACGTCAGCGGTCTGCCTCCCAGGCGCACATCATGCTCTAGCGGCTCGACTTCTTGCTTTTGGGTGCTGAAGCAGGTCAGGGAACACTTGCCCACCGAGAGAGGCAGCAGCCACCTGTCGCTCCAGCTTTCCACCTGCGCCGCCGCTTCCGCCTGGACCTCCATCAGCCGCTCCATCTTGTTGCCGCTAGTCCACGTCGCCAAATCGTCCGCGAACCCACTCAGCCGAAGGCCCTCGATCTCTTGCAGCTCTTTCAACAGGTCATTGATGAAGACGATGAAGAGCAGCGGTGATAAGACCGAGCCTTGGGGGAGCCCTTGCCTGAACACCTCGCTTCTACCGTCCACACCCCCAACGCAGACCTTAGCCAGCCGGTTGCACAGCCAACTACGGATCCAGCGGATAATAGTGCCACACACGCCGGCTTCCAGCAGCTTCATCATGAGCCCCACACGCCAGACCTTGTTGAAGGCGCGCTGGAAGTCAAAAAGCGCCAGCAGACACTGGTCTTTCCTCTGGAAGGCGTCGTCAACTTCCTGCGTCAGCCTGAGCAGCTGATCCTCACAGCTCCTGCCAGCCCGGAAGCCAGCCTGTGCATCGCAGAAGAAGCCATCGCGCTCCAGCTTGAATCGGATGCGGCTGGCGATGACCCGCTCCATCCACTTGCACAACCCAGCCGTCAGGCTGACCGGTCTGTAGGATCCTAGATGTCTAGGGTCCTTCTGCGCCTTTAGCAGCGGGATGATGCGCGCCGTTCTCCAGACTTGTGGCGTCTCACCTTCCTTCAACGACCTGTTGAAAAGCCCCAGCACCGCACGCACGGCCTCGCCAGGGAGAGCCTTCAGCAGTTTGGGGTGCACACGGTCTGGCCCTGCCGCCTTTGACCCGTCGATCTCCTCCCTCGCGCGCAGCAGCTCCTCCATCGTGATCGTTTTACCATCCTCCGCCTCAGGTCCTACCTCTCTCAGTCTCTTGTTAACCACCTCGCTCAACTTTTTGTGCTCCCTCGGGATATCGACCTTGCTCACCCCCGCATACTCCTTCACAAAGGCGTTAGCCTTGCTCCGATCCGACAGGCAAACACGTCCCTGGTGTTCAAGGGCTACATCGCTACGTCCACCGCTTCTGCTGCCACCCAACCGCCTCAGCAGGTCCCACATCTTGCCATAAGACGCATGCTTCTCAACCGCCTTCTGCCACTCCTCCGATTTCTTCTCTCTGATGGTCTGCACCAACTCTTCGCTTTTGGTTCTCCAGCTGCCCTCTCCATCCTCCTCGGCGCTCGCTTCCTGCCTCTCCGCGTCCCTGGCTTCCATCTCCGCCTTGACTTCATCGTCCACCTCCACCTTCAGGTTCCTCGTGCTTCTCACCCTCGTGCCAACCTTCCTCCTCGCCGCCGAAATGATCGCCGTGCTCAGCTTTGCTTCTGCCTCGGTGAACGATCCCTGGTTAGGGTCAAAGTCCCGCAGACCCACGCACACCTCCTCCGCAAACCCATCCCAGTCCGCCTCTCTCCAGTTCCACGAGATGAACTTCCGGCTTTTAACGGTCGGCGCCACCCCTCCCCGCTCCACGATGATAGGCCTGTGGTCCGATCCCAGCCCCGCGATCACTCGCCAGCTCCACTCCGCCTCTTGCACCTCGCCCACGGCAGTGACATCCGGCGCCGAGTCGCTGCTGCCCGCCCTGCCATCCCTCGTCTTGTCTCCATTGTTCAGCACCGCCATGCGCCTATCCGCCAGCCAGTCGGCCAAGATCTCGCCCCTGTGATCACCTTCCATGGAATTATCCCAGAGTTCGTTGTGCGCGTTGAGATCGCCCGCTATCAACCATTCCTTGCCAGTCGGTATCTGGCTCAGGGCGGCTGCCGTCACCTTTCTGCTGCTGCTGCTGCTGTAGGATTGTTAAACTTTTTAATTACCGGCAATAAGGGAAAGGGGGCGTTCGCCTCCTGATCTCTCCGACGTGACGAATTTATATGCTAGCGAGCCAACGTGATTTACCAGCGCGTTGAGCATTATCAACAGTGTGGTCTCGACACTTGTTTTGTGTTAGAGTTTGTTAACAACTCGAAGAACTATGCCATTGACGCGCAGCACACCCAGCGACTCGGCCGCTTCCTAAACCATTCAAGGAAAAGTCCGAATTGTGTTGCCAAAATTATTTCAGTGCCTGTGGCCGACAAAGCGCTTGATGTAATGCTCACTGCGTTTTTCCCCAACGAGCCAGCTAACCAGACAACTCCGGATCACTCGGAGGGAGGTCACGCGCTGGCTGCCTCTATCATCACGGAGGGCCGCATCGTGAGAGCGGCTACTTCCTTCAAGCCTTTCAAAGCCCCAGGACCCGACAGCATTGTACCGGCCCTCCTAAGAGAGGCAGTTAAATGCCCAGGCTTCCTGCGCAAACTTTGCAGCCTTCTTCGGGCATGCATCACGCTTGGTTATGTCCCACAGGCTTGGACCGAGGCAAAGGTGATTTTTATCCCTAAGCCAGGCCGCCCGGACTACCATTCTATCAAATCCTTCAGGCCGATCAGCTTGACTTCTTCCCTGGTCAAGCTGATGGAGAGACTGGTGCTTTGGCGCCTTCTCTCTGTTGAGCTGAAGAACAAACCTCTCAGCGAGAACCAGCACGCTTTTCGGGCGGGTCGCTCCACTGAAAGCGCGCTGCACATCCTGGTCGATAAACTCGAGAAGGCCGTGCTTGGTAACGGCTTTGCTCTGGGGATCTTCCTGGACATCATTGGCGCCTTCGATGACGTCCTCTTCGAGGCGTTCCGAAGAGCTCTTTGTGAGAGGCAAACGCACTCACATCTCACCAGATGGATCATGTACATGATCAGCCATCGCACGGCCACCGCCAGTCTGCTGGGCTACCAGAGGACGGTCCCCGTCTGCAAAGGTAGCCTGCAAGGTGGGGTGCTGTCTCCAGTTCTCTGGAATATGGTCATTGATGAGCTCCTCCGGGATGTTCGGCCTGACCCCATTCTGAAAGTTGAATATGCGGACGATGTCACCGCGGTGGCATCTGGTCCGTCCCCTAATACCCTCAGGGACCTTCTTCAGAACTTCATCTACGCCGCTGAGCAATGGGCGGATCACTGTGGCAAGGACCACTAGGAATTCACTTCGTTATATCTAGTTATATCTATATCTCTTCGTTATATCTATATCTCGTCAAGTCTAGTAGTCCTTGCACAGTGGTTTAAGGCTCTCTGAGACTAAGACCGCAGCGATCATGTTCACCAGCAGTACCAAGTGGCAGATTAGGCCGCTCACGCTTTACGGAAGGAAAATCCCCTTCTGCAAGCAGACTAAATGTCTAGGTATTACCCTGGACCACAGGCTGAACTGGTCACCCCACGTTCAAGCAAAAGCCAAGAATGCCTTCGCAGTCCTCGCGCAACTGCGCCTCTGGTGGATCTACACTACAATGGTTAGGCCCGCTATCTCGTATGGCGGCCTGATCTGGACTAGCGCCCTGCAGATAAAGACCTGTCTGGAGGCTCTCAGGAGAGCGCAAAGGCGCGCATGTCGCATGATCATGAGCGACCCTCCGTGCTCCTTACGATGGCCTCAACGCCTTCCTCAACATTCCTCCGTTGGACATCTTTGTCCGCAGGGAAGCGGCTAAGAATGCCCGCCGTCTAGCTGACGCTAGCATTCGAATCCAGCCCCATAGGGCCATGGCTAAGCGTAAGCTTCTGCCCCACGCCGACCTCTCCCTCAAGGACTTGAGAGACAGTGGCGGGCTCCACGTCTTATCTGACGGCGAACCACGCACTCTTAACCTTTTTCAGCGCTACAAGGTCACCACCCCCTCTAGGGATGCTGTCAACGACCACTGGAATTTTCAGGAGGTCCATTGCTACACGGACCACCCTGCAGCTAAGTCAAGTAAGGCAGGCCGTCCCCGTAATCTGGGCCGTCTTGACTCCGGAGGGCCATTAAGGCAGTTTCCTATGATGTTGAATTGGCATTGTCACATCGAACAGCTGGTTAAGAAGTCTGAGACGGGCACTGAGACATGCGTAAACCAACCAAGTGCTCCCGATGGTGAGATTATTAGACAATCCGATGACTTAAATGACGCAGAGTCAACCAATGACCAACATCAATAAATGAAATTAAGAGACTGGACAAAATTGACTAAACCTGACCGGTTTTCCTGATGTTGTGTCTGAGACTAAATTTATTTATGGCCTTAGCTCGTGAAACATTCTAAATGTTATAAGAGTAATAATTAAAGCTCACGGCACAAAACTTTTCAAGCGTAGTTTTGGGCCACTTGCCATTAAGTAAAACATTTGATTTCTAACCTTATGTTTGAGATCTCGGAGACTCAACAAACAGTAAATAGAGAGCATTAGACTGCTGCTGCTGCTGCTACAGCAAATTTAAATTGAAAAAGCAAGAAGTCGAAATAAAGAATGACATGACAGATAGGCTGTCACGATGACAGAGTTCTCTTAATCTATATTGCTTTTATATAACATAGAACAAAAACTGTAAAGCATTGCCATCTAAACTGTACGTCAAGTCTCTACTTTAAAGCTATGCTATGCAATAAAATAGGTCCCTATGGAATCTCTTTGCGAACAAATATTCCATATAGCTCCTATTAGGCATAGCAGAATCTGTCAGAAGTTGAACTTACCCAGTCAGGTCCTTTGCTAAAAAAAACAAAGCCTCAGATTTGCTCGCTGCTCGCTCGCCTCTGCTGAATACAAGCTGGGGAAAGGCGCTCAGAATGAACTGCACTGCAACTGAGCCCACAGATCATAGGCTAAACTGGGGAGATTGCGAAAGCTGCTAAAATCAAAATTCTCAATACAGGGCGCTAAAATCATAGTCTATGGCCGAGCTTCGCAACTAACCGAATTGAGCTAAGCAAATGATAAAGCGATAGGCTGTGTAAAGCGGTCAGTGTAGAGAAATAAGGTGGGGCGCCGGGCCCAAATTGGTATTTATGACATTGAATTGGAGGGGAGGGTTGAGTCCATGAGGCAGCGTTTGAGCCTGCCGCTGTACTTGCGCTAAATGACTAATTAAATGACTATTATTGAGTTATTGATTGCGTACATCTAGTGTGCACACCACCCCATTTAGTCCACGTGCGCCCCGCCACCGCCCCGCCAATAATTATTTTTTGTATCGATTTTGTTAGCATCGTTTATGACTAATAATATATCGAAACAGAGACATCGTTATTTTACCAAATCATCGTGCTTACTTAGTTGAACTCCTAAACAACGCGACAGTCCTAATAATAAACGGAGGGGTGGAATGCGCGGCTAAGGAAAGAGGCGAGATTGAGGAGCCAATCAGAAGGCAGCTAGGGAGAAAAAGATAAGAATAACAAGATTGAATTGGACAGAGAGGTCCAGAGAGAACGGGTCCATGAGAATTGGCCGCAGACAGGACGAACTGGCCGCCCAGATTTGCCGCAGTGCATTGTGCCCGTAAGCGAAAAGTTTTTCTCGCTGATGAATATTCTATAATATATCGTTAAAATACACTCAGCAACTTTGAAAAAGTCGACAATTCTATGCGCCAGTGAGCAATTTCTCTTGGACTATTCTGAAATAAAAGACACGAGAAAACTGATCGGGTTAGCTTTAATCCGCCCAACCCTCGCACATCGCTGCTCCACTTCATTCCTCAACTCAAGTCTGCCGCGGCGTAGCTGAGTTGCGACACTCGCAAAGATTGAGAGACCTGCACTCTCAAAAGTGGCGAACACAGACGGAATCTTCTGTGATTGCGACTTTTCGATGTTGCTGAGTGATATTTTCCCGTAATGCTTAGCAAGTCCTAATAAAGAGATTTAAAGAGATTTACCAGATCCAACAGCTGGCAGGCCACATCATCCGCGCCGAGTCGTACTGCCCAGAGCCGGTGCTGCTGCTGACGCTGCAGGCATCCTACCGGCGGGGCAGGCGCGCACTCGGCGTTTCGTCGACTGCCTGCTGGCTGACGCCGGCGCCCCCGGATTCGGCCGGCGGCGTGGCGTTCGTTCGCGACCTGGCCTTGAAGCGCGCCCTGTGACGCTAATTGCGTATTTTGTTGTTTGTTGTTGTTACGCCTACCATTTCTCTCCTGATTTCTAAATTGCCCAATGTCTAGATTGCTGTGCTCTTTTCCGCCGCGGAGAGCGAAGTGCAACCCACTTACGCATTTGCGAAGAAGCTGCATTGGAGAACTGTTGCCCAGCACAGGTTCCCAGAGTTTTTTTCTTCATTGTCACTGATCACGCTTCAATGATCAATGCGACATGATTAAAGTCAATTGAACCTAACCAACTCACCAACCCAATAGACTTAATCGCTGTTGGAGGAGCCGGGCTTGCAGCCCTCAGCTTATTAACTGGAGGAGCTGCCCTGCTGGCTGCTGCTGTCGGTCCTGCCGCCGCTACCACTGGTGCCGCTGCCGGTGCCGTTGCTGCAACCACTGTAGCTGACGCGGAGACAAAACAACAGCAGACTAGGGACTCGAGATGGCTGTTATAGTAGCAAATATTGAGAGAATTCTCGACAAGGCCGGATGCATCCGACTAGACGAGGACATCGAGGCGCTGCAGACACTGTTGGAGCTGCTCAGCAGGGATGAAAGCCCGGACGAAGGCGGTGGCGAAGCAAGTGGAGCTGGATTTCTACTTCTGGGCCAGGACGGCCGCATCGCTCGGCAGCAGGAGCAGCGCGATGCAATGGATGCAGAGATTGCTGAGTTGGAGGCCAAGATGAGGATGCACGGCATCAAATAGATAAAATTTTCTTATCTTTTCATTAAAAAACTAACTTCAAATTTATTGTAATGTTTCTTTGGTTTCATTTAGGCAGAAGCAGGAAGAACTCAGAGTAGTTCTACAATAGTTTCGATTTACTATTTACACCAGACTTAAAATAAATGTAATTTTTCTCGAAGTGGTACTTTCATTCATTGAGCTGGTATTGTAGCTTATGTTAGTATGTTAGTATACTGCTTTTATTACCATCCTTTACAGCTATACTGAGTACTATTGAAGTAGTATTTCAAATACGAGTGGTACTTTTGAAGGTGTATTATACGAAGTTTAATTCGAAAATGATTGCTTAAATATCACATCTCCGTGCCAAGATTTGGACACCAACATTTTAACGACACAGAAAGTGAAATAGAATACCAATGTCTGATCTTGCTTCGATTTCGGTCTCGGGGTTGCCCCGGAGCGTACTACTACTACTACTACTACTACTACTACTACTACTACTACTACTACTACTACTACTACTACTACTACTACTACTACTACTACTACTACTACTACTACTACTACTACTACTACTACTACTACTACTACTACTACTACTACTACTACTACTACTACTACTACTACTACTACTACTACTACTACTACTACTACTACTACTACTACTACTACTACTACTACTACTACTACTACTACTACTACTACTACTACTACTACTACTACTACTACTACTACTACTACTACTACTACTACTACTACTACTACTACTACTACTACTACTACTACTACTACTACTACTACTACTACTACTACTACTACTACTACTACTACTACTACTACTACTACTACTACTACTACTACTACTACTACTACTACTACTACTACTACTACTACTACTACTACTACTACTACTACTACTACTACTACTACTACTACTACTACTACTACTATTACTGCTACTCTACTACTACTATTACTACTACTACTACTACTACTACTACTATTACTGCTACTCTACTACTACTATTACTACTACTACTACTACTACTACTACTACTATTACTACTACTACTACTACTACTACTACTACTACTACTACTAGCCATGAACCACGCTTTCAAGAGCAAGATTCTGCAAAGCTTGTCATAGCAGATTGCAGACTTGCAGACTGGTGCTGCGGCACCGAGCTGTGCATTGAGCTTATTAGAAAGGGAAGTTCGGTTTAATTAATATGCACACCCGCAACTGCAGGAGCGTTTTGCCTCCAGCTGCGAGAATCTCAAGGTAAGGCAAAACACGTGCGTTTTGAGCCCATAATTCATTGAAATTATCGTACGCCATTGTTGAGATGCTCGCGAATCAGGGTACCAGGGCAGAGCTGACTTGCACTATGACAAATATGCTCAAGTGGAGGGTAAAATGCAAGAGATAATTCATTAAATAGTGTACTGAAAAATGCAAAAATGGCTGTATCTTTAACAAGGTACCAACAACTACGTGAGCACGTGTTTCAGCCCATTCTCATTTTCTATTAATTTGGGTGCCAAAACTTTTTTTGGAAAATCAAGCGCGAGCTGCTCACTCTATAATCTTAAATACTTTTCCAGAAACCGAAATTTGCATACGCGAAAAAACGCGTATAGCTTAAGAAAAGACAATCGTGAAGCAGTTCCAAACAAAAGCAATAAACATAAACTATTTGAAGAGTCATGGCTGAGAAGCTGGGAGAGATCGGCGACGTCCTGAGCGGCATCAGCAAGGCTGTCAAAACGATGAAGTTGCTTCAAGACGATAGGACCGAACTGTACAGAGTTATCGAGCAAACGAAGAAGCACGCAAGCGAGGTGGATCAACTCGACCTGCCTAATGAGCCGCAGCTGAAGGAACTGAAGCTGCAGCTGGTAGAAGTGCGGAGCTCCGGATCCAAGCTGGAAGTCTGGCTCCAAAACTTCGGGAAAGAAATCCAAGTGTTCGAGAGATTCGTGCGAACAAAAATCACGATCAACATTCCCCCAGAAGTAGTCAGGGAGTTCTGTGAGATGCTTATCTCTACTCATAGAATGGCGAGCGACTTCTCAGCCGCATTCGATGACTTCATCGGCCACTTGCTCAAAGCACAGCAAATCGCCACGAAACTCACTGATAAGCTGAAGCAGAAAGCGGATGAGCTGGAGAAGGAAGCGAACAGCACGAGAAACAGGGGAGCGGCAAAGACTGCCGGCCTGGCGATTGGAGGGATCGGTCTCGCGGCTCTCGGCTTCTTCACCGGCGGACTCGCCTGGATTGCAGCTGGTGCCGCTGCTGGCACAGCCTGCGGCGTTGGAGCCGGTGTGGTGGCCAGGAACACAGTCGTCGATGTGAAGGCGATGCGTGAGCTGGCCAGAGGCTTCAGAGACGACTCAAACCAACTGGAAGTTATCGCCAAGAGGCTGAAGAGCAGCGGAGACAAAGCCGAAACCATCCAGCTGGACAAGAAGGCGATCGAAGCGCTGCAGACCGCTCTGGAATTCTATCGCAAAGACCTGGAGAAGGACGACCGCATTGCTCTGCAGCAGCAGGAGCTCGATGAACAGAGGGCAAGGATGGCTGAGATGGAGGCTAAAATGAGGATGTACGGAATCAAATAGACGGAATATGTTGTGCCCTGAAAAATCGCCTTGACCGTTATTTACTCTTTCAATGATAGACTTGATTCTTTACTTTCTTTACTTTACGAGTTATCTATAACCTCTTACTTATCTATAACCTCTTACTTATCTATAACCTCTTACTTATCTATAACCTCTTACTTATCTATAACCTCTTACTTATCTATAACCTCTTACTTATCTATAACCTCTTACTTATCTATAACCTATTACTTATCTATAACCTCTTACTTATCTATAACCTCTTACTTATCTATAACCTATTACTTATCTATAACCTCAACTCCTAACCAAAGCTGCTAAAGACCTCAGCTTTCCTTTTCTTTCTGTAAGAGTTGCTATGCCTATATCTTATTTCGAACGATAAAATACTACTTAAAATGGTACATCACTGCACTATTTATTCTATCCTATCCCACCCATTTGTACGAGTAATACGAGCTAAATTCTTTCGTGTGTAAAAAAAGTGACTTCTGTGTCCTAATTTTTTATGACCGACTATTTAATCAGCTTCAACAATTCCTCTTAATGCTAACGTTCTCGGCACAAGTTTTTAATAAGTGCCTGGATTTTAGCTGGATTACTTAGTAATACTGGATACTGAATACTTTATGATACTTAAATATACTCAAGTTATTTAAAGATGACACTGAATGATACTCAGTGATACTTAACCTAGACTCTATAACTTTCCCTTTTCTCCCACTCAGTTCTTTTCCTTCTTCCCTATCCTCTCACTTCCCTATAATGGCCCTGATCCCAGAGGCCGCACCCAGCAGTCCCCCAAGCTCCCCAAGCTCCATTTTGCCAGGCAGGCGCAGTGCTTCTATGCAAAAGCCCCGGATCCGATCAATGGAAATGAGACAAGGCGCGTGCTCACCCTCTGTTTTTGAATCTCAGACGTTTAAATAAACTTTTGTACACTGAGCGAACACTTAGACAGGGAGAAGTTCGAGACCATCCTGTGTGCATTGGAGTAGCTCACAACTATGTACGTGAAAGCTTGCATTCAATGGCCCAGCCGAGGCAAAAAGGGAAGTTCAGTTTTGATTGACTATACACTCTGAGTACACTTACTATTGCTAAACATTTTATCTATCTTCTCTCTCTAAATATGTCTGCTGCACAGATGCTGTGCCTCACCCCTCTAGACAATTCAAGGCTTAAATGACTGGCCAACCGTGCATCTAAATATTTATTTTGTACACTTGAACTCTCCATTGTGTTCCAGTCTTCTGCTTCACTCAAATTGTTGAAATATCAATTCTTATACTGGTCTCTGCTATCGCCAAGCAACTGGTAGAGAGCCATGGCTGAGCTTGTATATTCTGCATTGTGAAACAAATAGACCTATCTTGCAAGTCAAAGTTAAGTTACCTGTCATGGTCAGCAATTAGTCTGCATAGCAAATACGCAGAAACAAGGGGCAAAAATCCGTACGCACCCGTACCAATTACCTGAATCCCTCATGCACACTATGCACATGCGCGTACATGTCAAGAGTATGTTTATTCTGAGCGAAGACAAGTTCTCGCGTATGCTGACTCGCTATATAGCGATAGTAAGTGCCGCACTTGGCTTCTTTTTCTTATTCTTACACAATGCGGATACATTGGAGAGATGGCAATATTTTAAAATGTAATACTTCATCGATAAATTGCTCCAACCCAGGTGAGAGACTGGGGCACTACGAGCTGTCAATATCTGCTGGCATTGCAGCTGATACGCATTGAAAAATCTGGAAAATAGAAAGTTAAACAAGAAAAAATTGCTTGAACTTTACTTTTTACTTCAGTTTTCTTTTTACCCGATAGACCGGAGGAACTTCACAGCAGAGCAAAAACAAGAGCTGCTTGAAAGAGAGTTGAGAGACTCTGCAGAGTGACTGGAGTGCGCACCTATCAGAGTACACTGGAGTTTCTTTGCAATTTTGTGCAGGTGCAGTTGAAGGTTGAGGGAACTTCAATTTCTTTTGCATTCAGATTACCCTCCGACTACAATGGCTGCTCCAGCACAGTAGGGCGAAGTGGGGCGCCACAATGCGTCTTAGAATTGTTTCTTATGAATAGTTTTGCAGCAAACTTCAGCAATGCCCCACAAAGAAGCGGCAAAAGAAATGCACAGCAGACTGCAAACACTTTTTATAGACTAATCTCTGTGCAAGAGGTAGCAGATGTAGCGCCTACCCGTGACACTGAACAGATGAGATAGGATTTAATACTCAGACTTGATTTCAAACCTAAATTTATGCAGTAAAGTTTCTACAGCGCCGATGCACTGCGCGCGAGTAGCTTAAAAATCGGGTTTTATATTTTCGACGCAAGTCTATACAAATTACAATTCAACTAATTAAAATTGTCATCTTTCCCCCATGCGAATATTCGCTGTGGACAACTTGTTTAGTTTGTCCTCGACCATAAGGCAAGCTAAAATACCGCAGGACGATGCGGCTCACAATCTACTCTCACTTTCTTTTCTCCACTTCATCTTCCCTTTTCATTCTTTGTCAATCCTTTCTTTGCCCACCCCTTATCTGTTTCTCAGTTGATCTTATCTTATCTCCTCTTTGAGCCCAGCCACTCAAACCTCGAAAGTTCCAGTAAGATACGAGCTTAATGCTAACCGAGCCTTTTACGACTACTCTGACTCTGAGTTTCCAATCTTGTATACGATACCCTGGTCTGCATCTTTCCCATACAATAGAAGCTAGTGAGATATCGCGCACAGTAACTGCACATGCAGTTTGCCGCCGGTGTGAAACTCGGATGAATAAACAAAATGAACGCGAAACGAACACAAACAGGGAGAAGTTCAGAACAACACACTGCGTACACTGCTGTAACTCGCAAGCCTGCGATGAATTTGTACAGCTGAAGCAAAGTGGAAGTTCAGTTTTTTGTAAGCACACACTCAGGCCGAGCTGCTGCTAAACTGTGCTCAAATACTTTTTCACTCCAAATATGCCTGCCTATATCTGATGCGCAGACAATTTGCTGGGCGAAAATTATTTTCTCAATCATACACTCGAGATACTACTTAGGATATTCAGTTTATTCGACCCATCGCAAATTGTCTGGGTTTGCGATGGGTTGCGCAAATTGCAGATTGTGCAAATTGTATTTGCGCAACGAGATTCGAACCATGGTAGGCTTTCTCCTCCTCACCTGCCGGACATTTTCAGCATGTTCAAGTCTCTTCAACACCTGACAGAAGAGCTTTGCTGGCTTACTGAGACGGTGAATCCGCTGGTCACACAGGTGCAGGAAATATAGCCGACTGATGAGGTGCTCTCCGAGGAGATGAAGCAGGAACTGAGACAGGGACTGCAGAAGATGGGCGACATTGCATGCGATCTGAATCCGTGGCATCGTCATTTAGAAGTAGAACGCTTGATTAATTCTGCTAGGAAGTATTTTGCTGCTCAAGAGCATACCCATGAAGCCACAGAAGAATTCCGTCAAATAATCCAACATACAGTAGGAAGCCTCAGGGAGTGCTACAAGCGGCTCAGTAGTTTCACTGATATACTGAATAAGTCTCGTCGGATCGTAGAAGTGCTCGACGAGAGGCTCACACAAAAGGCGGATGAGCTGGAGCGGCAAGAGCGCAGAACAAGGACACAGGGAGCGGCTGGAGCTGTCGGCCTGGCTACTACCGGTGTCGGGATCGCAACCCTTAGTTTACTAACTGGAGGAGCTGCCCTAATTGCCGCCGCCGCTGTCGCAAGCTCTGCCGGCAATTTATCATCCATGGCGACAGCAATCAGGGACGCAAATGCAACACGACAGCAATTCGCGGACATGCGAGTTCGCTGCAGAAAGTTGTCTGTTATGGGACATGAACTAAAGTACATTCTCGACAAGGCCACATGCATAATCGTACGGCTGGAGGAAGACATTCAAGGGCTGCAGTCTGTGCTGTATGGCTTCAGATGAGCTGAAGAGAGGAGACGACATCTCGGAAGAAGAGCACTTGGGCTGCACCTGCTGTTTCATATAACAATAATCATTAAAAATATTAAGTTTACGCACTACTATAAGACTGCTGATTCATTATACTTTCTACTGGCTCCGGTTGCACATGAATTATTCATTACATTTTACTTTTACTAGTAAGTCGAAGTACATATGTAAACTCAAATTATCAAATATAACGTTTAGTAGTTAACCCTCGTGTATAGCCCATAATATATTTTTTAAATGAATCCCTTAGCTTTTACAACTGCCGCCTCTCGTGATTGGTCAGATTCATAAAAGCTGTTCAAGTGTTAACTTTCGGTGTCTCTCTAGCTGTGTGCGCGGTGTGCGACCTGCTTATCTTAAATAAAAGGAAATATCGATTTATCTCTCATTTCCACACCCCCTCTGCGGTAGCCGCTGTGAAGCGACCTCGTGCTTATCTCTGGAATGTACGCTGGTATGAGTACATTGCCGCCTGCCCCCAATTCTGTATCTTTGAGATAATCAACTGCTGACTATAAGGAGGGCGGTTAGGAGGGCCCAGGCTCTGACTGTGATTTCTAGTCTAGTATCGGAAACGCCGTTTTGCATACTATGTGTTCTGGAACGGATTATTCAATGTGGCACCACAAACTACAATGTAAATTCTAAAATGCTGAGTCAGCGTGCAAGATCGATTCGACAAGTCGGACAAAATCACCAAACCTGGAGTGCTCGGGAATCCAATTACCTGGCTGGCTGTTCCTGCAGGAAAATGGTGAGTTCTGTTGTGAAAATTCATTTCATTTAAATGGCGCTCGTTTAAACCAAGAACATTTACACGTGATAAGCCAAATTCCCAAAATTTCATTGTTCATTTTCAAACATAATTTCTAAAAATTGCGGCTGGCGTGTCCGGACTTTAGTTTGGCCACTGGCTGATGAGCAGAAATCTCCAGAAAAGACACCCTAAATTGCCGGATAAAAACTTTGTTAAAACGAAGTGCCATAAAAACCGGCGTGGATCAGTTCTGAGGAGCTCTGCTGCTATTTAATTTTTTATTTAGATCGAAAAACATGAAATTAAATTAAATAAAACTATTTTAATAGTTAGCAGCAGCAATTTCGCACACATTTGGGATATAAAAATATAGATGGGATAGAAGGGAACAGGGAAATCTGCACAAAGAAGGGATTCTGATAAAAAGGTAATGAAGAGTAAAAAAATACGCTATTAAGTTAAATATGAAATGAAATGCAATACCGCATATTTGAATACAACTGTATAAGTAGTATAGAAGGGGTGTAAAAAGTTTTAAGCAATATTTGTAAGACTCTTACAAAGAGTGTAAAAGTGCGCAGGGAGATCACAGGTCATGGGATCGGTCCCTTTTGCTGATCAACCGATCTCTGGCTCAGGCAGCATGCTCAGTTTTCAGGGAGACTGCCCGTCAGCCTACCTTTGATTGGGAATCCTTGCAGTTTGATTTGATGTTTTCTCCGTAGGCTGTGTACACCATTCTTATGGTAGTGACCACTACTCAGCTTTGTCATTTTAGCAATTCTGCATAGCGGCATTACAATGGCTCTGCTGGTATCTGTCATGGTGTCTTGCGTTGTTTGCTCAGACAGAGGCTTGGGCAAATTTTATCTCCTGGCTGTACGGAACCTCCGTCCGTCTCCCAGATATTGTTTGGGTCGCAAGTCCATGCGCCTGGTGGGTTAGTAGTTGAAAGCGATTGCTTTGCTCTTCCCAGCATTCAGTCTGATGGTCTGAAACGTCTGAGATAGCTCTGAAAGGAATGTTCGGAGCCCTACAAAGGTGTCAGCTGAGGCCCAGACGGCCGTGTCGTCTGCAAATTAACTGCGCAAGTTAAGTTGGCATTGAGCTGACGTAGAAGAGGTGCAGGAGAGGGCTCAGGATGCCTCCCTGAGAGACGCCAGACTGCATGGTGTGGGAATTGCTGAGACCCCTGGACTCGAACCTGAATCTGTCTGTCTCTCAGACAGTCTGTCAGGATTCGGTGAGCATTGATAGAAAGCCATCAGTGAGCATGCAGTGTCTGAGCTATATGTCAGTAAGCTTGTCAGTAAGCTTGTCCTCAGTGAGCTTGTCATGTCAGGCGGTATCAAAGGCTGCCTCTGCATCTAGGAAAACTGCAGCGGACTTTTTTGCTTTGCACTTTGCTACCATTATGCCTCATCATGACTTTCATCAAATAGTGATAATTAACTTTAATAATAGACTTTAAACAATATATTATTTTTAATAATTTTTGAAAAAGAACTCTGAAATTGTAACATGATTCAATTAGTTGGCTTAGTCTGCAGTGCTTTATTGGGCACATCCAGCATTACGACAGCCCATCTACTCACAGTAGTCAAGCGTGCGGGGTTAGGTGCACGAGGCGAGGGATGGAGACCTAGCATTTCTTATTATTTTGCACTCTCTAACGGAGACTCCTAAAATTTTCTGGCTAGCCTACCTACAAGCTACATTGGGAAGACATGAGTTCATTAACCTATCAACCACAGGGCTCACGCTGAACAATGGAGTAAAGAGATTGCTGCAGACACATGCTTGCAGAGTTCAAAGTCACAACAGCCAGTCTGATGGTATGCCGAGTCACACAGCAGGCAGTCCACAAATGGACTGGTTCAAGATTTAGCTGCAGCGGGAGCAGCGGGACTTCTCTGCCGCCGACTCGGTCCCAATGCTCTCGTCAGCAAGAAATAGAAACCTGCTGAGGCAGCCTGCAACCTGCTGAGGCAGCCTGCAAGAGTCCAGCTCCATCGAGCGCTACGTCTCTATTGAGCTTCGATTTTTTGCGGTCAGAATAAACTAAACTTACGGGTCGATATCCTTCAAAACACGATCACGCAAATAAACCGTTAAAGGTCTCGGCGACTGTATCGCCAACTTCGTCGCACTTGCAGGTCGATGCCGGTTCTTGTAGCAAAAAAGCTGAGAGCTCCAAAGATAAAAACAAAGGCAACCTGGGAAGCGCGCTTTGATAATTTGTTCTGGTGAAGGGGCGCAACCGGGACTTGGAATTATAGAACCTGGTCCATGTTCGGGTCTTCCTGGCGAGAGTCAACACCTTGGGGGACCCAGCTGGTCCATCCAGACAACGCTGGCAGGATCGACAATTCCACTGTAGGTGTGGTGGATTGCATGGTGATCGAGAAGTCTCCGTTCAAGAATGGATGAATTCGACCGAATACTTAGCCAACCTTGCTCGGCGAATGTAAAACCATCGCCGAGAATGGTCCTCAGCAAGCCCCTGGTAGGCGTATTGATTCCACAGCAGCTCCGAGGGCAAACCTGCACATACACACGCACGCAAACACGTTAATATAGTAAAGGATGCACTGCTCAGTCTATTTCAATAACTGGTGCACTGTATGCCGCACGGGGGTCTCAGCGCTTACTAAAAGCCTGTAGCTGAAGGCCTGTAAGTCCGTGGTTGCTGCACCTACTGGCGCGGCATGCCGCAGGCAGGCATAATTATTGAATAGCAGTTCCAAATTAATTGCGGCTAGCAGTGCAATTTAAAACAAATCCTAATTAATAAAATTCTAGATGCTTGAACTCGCTTTTTAAGATTATTATACGAGTAAACTGTATTAATAAAATTAACGGGGGTGGATAGAGCGCCAGAGCGGTCATGTAGTACATGATGCACATAATATGACATATTACACATTCGGGCTCTTGAACACGCCAAGAGACAGTTGGAGCCATTTGCACTAGCAGCAGCTGACCTTGTGCGATTCTCACCTGCACTTGGCCTTCAGCAGGTTCTCTCCTGAGCTGCTGCCACAGCCGTGACACGACATCATGCAGCGCGGGCGACTCTGCGCCTCCTGCGCAACCTTTGAGCAATTGCATATTAATACGGTTTAGAATGTCGCCGCGCATCGCTCGCATTTCATGGTGCATCGCCCGCATCTCATTTTGGATGGTGGCCAAGGCTGCGCGATTCTCGGCCCGGTCGGCCTGCATCTCATTTTGGATGGCGGCCAAGGCTGCGCGATTCTCGGCCCGGTCGGCGCGCTTATCATTTAGGATATGCGACTAAGGCATCATCTCGACTCGCCCGCATGTCGTCTTCAGGTCTTCGTACCGCATATTTAGAATGGTACCCAAGGTCACGCGATTCTCGGCCATATCAAAGAACGTACCATATCAATGCGGTCCAGAATTTCGCCGCGCATCGCTCGCATTTCGTCGCGCATTGCCCGCATTTCGCCGCGCATCGCCCGCAGCTCATCTAAAATGGCGGCCAGGCCGGTGCGATTCTCGGCTCGATCGGCGCGATTTTCAGCCCGGTCGGCTCGAATTTCCGCCAAGGCCCATGCAGCGGAAACCGCGGACGCAGCGGATGCCACAGCAGCAGCCGCCACAAGCAGACTCTGATTGCTGCCCTGAGATAAATAACAGATGCATTTCCATATGTTCACGGCATGTGAAGTTCAATGAAGATTTGTAAATTTCAAGTTAAGAAACTGTTCCAGAGAGGTCTCGGCGCCTTCTAGATTTCACAGCCGAGTCCGGCTGCTGCTCAATCGGGCGCAAAGTCTCTCAGAGATGCTTCGGAGCCTGTCGTTGTTTGCAGTCCGACATCCTACCAGAACGGGATCACACGAAACCGTTGAACATCTCGTCGACTGTATCGGCAACTTCCTTGCAGGTCGATGCTGGTTCTAATCTTGTGTAGCGGGCGCACCTAGAACCTGGGGAGCGCGCCTTGATAGTGGGTTCTGGTGAAGGGGTGCAACAGGGACTGGGAGTGGTAGAGGCAACTAATCCGTTGACATCGCTGATTTTGGTCAAGGCTGATGCGCAGAGCTTCTCAGGAAAGCAATCAGAAAAGAGGACGTGATGGCTCCAGTGCTCCTTTCTGCGCCATCGCCTCCAGTCATACGGAATGAAGCATTACGCTTTCCTCGCCTCGGCTCGTAGATGCTGATGCAGCTTCCGGATGTGTACGTGTACACAGTCAACCCTGTACACGTACACACTCAACCCTGTATATGCACACACTCCTCAAAAATGTACAGGTACACACGCTAAACTATAAACGCACAAAAAACTGAACACGTCTCTAAACTATAAAGTTGTAAAGTGAAATAATTGTTATTAAGACTGGTAAATAACATAGTCAGGCTGCATCCACAATGTCTTTGTATATCAGGCAACAGAAATTAGGATCTACTGTCGTAAAGATGGTAGAAAGAGAGCGTGCTTTTTGATACGCTTTCAGTTCAATTACAATTAATTGAAAGCAAAACACGAGTCAGCAGCAACTGTCAGTATCTCTACTCGTATATCTCTATCACAAGCAATGCTAAGCAGGTTCTCACTCAAAACAGCGTGCAGGATTGTAGATACCGCGCACTCTTTTTCATTTTAATTACTTAAACTGCTAAAAAATGGGCCTAGTGGGACAGCACATTCACCGCCAGAGCTTGCAAGTCAAGCAGATTCGCCTAAGCAGATTGCAGTGTTGGAGCTGAATAGGCTTACGTAACACTGTACCTTGTATGCAGTTACCACAGGTGGTCACTTGTGCTAAGCTCTCTGCTGTGATTAAGTAGCGCCTCTGAGCTTATAATAATAATAATAATAATACTAATATCTGGTCTGATATCTTGTTAATACTAATAATAGTGTCTGGGCCACAGAGAACCGACTGCAGCGAGGGACAAAAAGCGACGCAAACCAGCCGGGGACAGGCCAGACCTCCCAACTCGAAACAAACAGAACCAGGCCAGCCCAGGCAAAACTGCGCACTTCTAGCGTGAAATTTCCCTAAATCATCTCATCGACATAAATGACTCAAATGACATCAAATCGCACGACTGATGAATGAACATTTGTACAATACTTTAATTAAACGGAATATGGTCTTATTTGAGCACTGATGCTTTTGACATCTGTTAGCATTTTGTCAGCTGCGATGCCGCCTCCTCACTTCATTTTCAGGTCACTCGGCAGCGGGGCTGCAAATCGTGCGCGCAGACCAGCGGCGTCTGCACGGCAGTCCCGCGTTCAGCTCGCAGATCCGGGCTGTCCTAACGCAAAACGCTGGGTGCCATGCCAGAGGGGAACTCGCTGCGATGCTGAATCAAAAGTCGCCTCATCACCGGAAGATCTGCAGCCTCCTGCGCCGTTGACCCATCTCCTGCGCCGTTGAACTCGCCTCCTGCGCCGTTGACCTCGCCTTCTGCGCCGTTGACCTCGCCTTCTGCGCCGTTGACCTCGCCTTCTGCGCCGTTGACCTCGCCTTCTGCGCTGTTGACCTCGCCTTCTGCGCCGTTGACCTCGCCTTCTGCGCCGTTGACCTCGCCTTCTGCGCCGTTGACCTCGCCTTCTGCGCTGTTGACCTCGCCTTCTGCGCCGTTGACCTCGTCTCCTACGCCGTTGACCTCGTCTCCTACGCCGTTGACCTCGTCTCCTACGCCGTTGACCCCAACTTCTTGTTGCCGTTGACATCTCTCATGCGCTATTGACAACCGCTGCCAACAGTCTCCGACCTGGATACTGCCATGTACTTCTCGCTTCTACTGATTTGAGCCTGCAGCGCAGATACATGTAGCAGCGCCAATTTCTGCTTTCTCTTAAATGCTTTTGACTGTTTTGTTAAAATAGTAATTGACCGGTTTATATTAGGTAGTTTGTCTTTAGAAGATTCTAGAATGTTGCTTCGAATCCCATGCTCGCGTACAGTACGCCTACTGTCCCCAACCCATTACTTTGTATAAGAGGGCAACTGCTGCTTCTTGTTTACAAATATACATGTACACTGTACAACTAGACTGGCAGATCAAAATGAAGCATATTTTGTCTTGATCGGATGCTACTTAAGCTTGAAAATGCCGTGCTTATTAACGACTGTAGCCAGTAAAGTTATTAAACCGTCCAAAAAATAAAAATTCGAATCCACAGGCTTGGAACCGCATGCAGTGTTGAGCTGTTGAGTGTGTTGTCTCAGTAATCACATTTTGATGACGGAAGTAGAAGCTTCCCTATCAGATTAAGCCACAGTTTAAAGATTCTTTTACGCTGTGTGATAAAAGCTCATTTAGTATGCCATTAATCTTGAGAACACACTAATTTAGCTTGTTTTCAGTCTCTTAAAGTACTTTGAGTCCTTTTACTTCATCTGTGGATCCATGATCCGTGTAGTGGAAGCGAGTTTTATGCATTACTGAGACTATAGTAAGAAAATTAGCAGCATGCAGGCAACTGTGCAAAGCGTGAAATTCGGGAGACAGGCCAGCACTGTTTGAGCAAAGGCTACTCAAGTACTCGTACATGTAGGACAACAAAACTTCGTTTCTTGGAAAATTTTAGGAGGCAGCTTTTCCAAAAATACACTATGGAGATAGGAAGTTTTGATTTTTAAGCACAAAAATTGATATTGCTTTCGATGGGAGGCAGACCCAATGTTTTGATATGTTAAGCTTTTCTTATACGCTCGTAGCTCTATTATGGCTTTTTCCAAGCCAACTGAGCCTAGGAGCAAGCAATTTGAGAATTTGGGCGCGCTATTAATCTTTTTCACAGTGCTCGTATATCCTTTACGAATAACTTCACTGAAATAACGTCTGCAAATAGATGGCATATCAAAAAACGATTGACATAAACAACTTGATTTCAGAGAAACCAATCAAAACAGGCAAAGGCAAAACAATGGTCGATGCTCGATCTCCACCGTCGTGCGCGGTCCCGTGATTTCAAAGCAACGCCTGATAGAATACACTGTTTTTCTCTGTACGTCCAGCCATCGCGAAATGTGCTCAGCACTATCACCTCTCTCCATGGCAGCGACAATCAGGTCGTACCTTTCGTTGCTTATCTTGCGATAGGGTTCTCGCCCTGCAGGATTCTGCTCATCCACTGCATCTTGCATGGGCTGTAGCAAAACTTGCTTCACTGCTCTGCTCGCTAAATTCTTCGTCTGATATATCTGTTTGTCTAATGAAATCTGTTTTTTCTATGGTCTGAGGCTTTCGCAACTGTGGAAAGGATTAATAGCGCGCCCAGATTCTCAAATTGGTTGCTCCATAGACCCCCTTTTGGTCTTCAATAGCTTGACTCTCCCAATAAGGATTAAATTGCTTGCTCCTAGGCTCAATTGGCTTGGAAAATGCTATATATGATATTCATAAAGCTTTTCGTTCAGAAAAAAAGGATTCTATGTTAATTATTTATTCTACGTACATTTTCCTGTACCTAAAAAGCATAAAAAATGCACAGCTCGACTCTCTGGTCTTATGAATCTATTTTATCATATCTGTTACACATATTGTTACAGTCCTTGTGTTCTTATGTAGTCCTTGTGTTTGAGTTTCAGATTCACAGAACGCTCGCCTTCACTCTTGCTTCACTTCCTCCATGCGATCCAGCCAGCAATAGCATGTAACAATAGGAATTTAGTGCGTCATCAAAAAATAAAAAAAATCGTCTTGGTACCAGTAACAACCGCAATCATTTTAGTGCGCTCAGTTATTTATCCGGTTTAGCGAGAATCAAGAATAGAAAGCAGTATATTTGCATTTCATAGCGCTGTACAAAGCAGATTAGCAGAGGTACAGTTAATCATTATGACTAAATTAAATAACTATGAAAATGAACCGAAGAATGTAACAAAAGTGGCTAGCCAATACTACTACCAGTAGGTCATTCAGACTCAACAAGACAATAATGCTACTGACAGCAGTTCAGTCGGGGCTCATGATACTACTGACAGCAGTTCAGTCGGGGCTCATGATGCTACTGACAGTAGTTCAGTCGGGACTCATGATACTACTGACAGTAGTTTAGTCGGGGCTCATGATACTACTGACAGCAGTTCAATCGGGGCTCATGATACTACTGATAGTAGTTCAGTCGGGGCTCATGATACTACTGACAGCAGTTCAATCGGGGCTCATGATACTACTGATAGTAGTTCAGTCGGGGCTCATGATGCTACTGACAGTAGTTCAGTCGGGACTCATGATCCTACTGACAGTAGTTTAGTCGGGGCTCATGATACTACTGACAGCAGTTCAATCGGGGCTCATGATACTACTAACAGTAGTTCAATCGGGGCTCATGATACTACTAACAGTAGTTCAATCGGGGCTCATGATACTACTGACAGTAGTTCAATCGGGGCTCATGATACTACTGATAGTAGTTCAATCGGGGCTCATGATGTTCGCCACCTCGTCATTAAACAGCCGGGAGACGATCTGCTCGCCAGGCGTGTAGAAGGCGGAGCAGACCAGCCGGATGTAGGCCGCCTGCAGCCGCTTGAACACGGCGCGCACATCCGCGTCTTTTTGAAGCGCCGGGTTGGCGGCCTCCACCACCAGCACGAGCTTCACCCGGGTGTTGGTGACGTAGCCGTAGACCCGGAAGTCCTCGCGGAAGTGCAGCAGGCCCAGGTACTGGTCCCAGGGGTCGTGATGGCCGGCCTTGGCCTGGCCGGCAGTCTGGGCGGCGCTGGCCACCCGCTCCTGGATGATGTCCAGGCTGGTGTGCACCAGGTAGTGGTACTGCAGCGCGTTCTCGTGCGGCAGGGTGCGCAGGTACAGCGGCTGGTTGTCGCGGCCGACCACGGCGACGCAGACTGCCATGTTGATGGAGTGCTCAGTCGCTGTTGCTGGAGTGCTCAGTCGCAGTTGCTGGAGTGCTCAGTCGCAGTTGCTGGAGTGCTCAGTCGCAGTTGCTGGAGTGCTCAGTCGCTGTTGCTGGAGTGCTCAGCCGCAGTTGCTGGAGTGCTCAGTCGCAGTTGCTGGAGTGCTCAGTCGCAGTTGCTGGAGTGCTCAGTCGCTGCCAGCAACAATCGAGGCTCTGCAGTGTCGTCTCGCAGCTAATCGAGCGGCTAAACAGCAGGAAGTTTTGTAAAAAAATAGTTCAGATCGGTTTCTACGAAATAAGCCATTATCACTAAGTGCATTCGCTTGCTACTGAGCTCAATTACCAGCAGATGCAAATGACAAAATGGCAAAGCAAGCATTTTACTATAATTCTAATGCTGACACGAACGATCAGACAGCCAGAGCATAAATCAAAATATATATTCACACTTAGAAAACAGCCATCAAGGCTAGCACTAGCGAGTTACAAAATGCAAACGAGTCTTCAAATAGCCGATAGAGACAGTAAGCGTTTAAGTTATTCTGCAGCATGAAATGCAAAAACTTCTCCGGCGGAAAGCGCAACGAGCATCGAACAAGGCCGAGCGGTGGCAGCGGCTCAAAACATTTGCTGCATCTGCAATAAAAGGCAAATTATGCAAACAGGTGATGCTGACTCGAAGCGAGGGTAAATTCCAGCAACAGTGAGAAGATGAGTTACTCACCGGCTCCAAGGCCAAACCGCCGTTTCCTGCGCCGTTGACCCCGCCGTCTGCGCCGTTGACCCCCGCCATCGCTGAACTCGCTCACAGTGGTGATGCCACCAGCAGACATCTGTTGAAAGGGCGGTAAGCAGTCCGGATAGACTTGGAGAGCAAATTGTGCGGATTCAGTGACGGCTATAATTTAAAACGGGCCAAAATTGCTCGACAAGAGCAGTTGAGTCCCCTTTGTTAAAATGATCTGCTCAAACTTCAGCACCTCCACCAAAGTAAACGAGAAGTGTGTAAAATCTGTCGAGAGCAAGACAGCCTCATGCAACAAGGCTGGGAAGCAGCTTTTTAGGACCTGAAAATGAGGAACAAGTGGGCCTGCTTGATGCTTCAAAATGCTGTGAATAACATGTTAAGTAACCATATCAACTATTAATATAGTAACCCTATCTATCTACTGTATTATTATAGAAACAGAGGACGTTGACGCATTGGAAGGCAGAAGTGCATTTCAAATGCCGGCGGCGTGGTGGGCAATCATGCAGTTCATTATGCACATGCACTGCATGCACATTATAATATGACACATTTTGCACATTCGGAAGAATATTTCAAAACACGCCAAGAAACAGCTGGAGCCATTTGCACTGACGGCAGCTGACCTGAAATGAATATTTGCGTGCGATTCTCACCTGCACTTGGCCTTCCGCAGGTCCTCCTGAGCTGCTTCCACAGCCGCGACACGGCATCATGCAGCGCGGGCGACTCTGCGCCTCCTGCGCAACCTTCGAGCACGTACCATATCAATGCGGTCCAGAATTTCGCCGCGCATTGCCCGCATTTCATTTAAGATGGCGGCGAGGTCGGCGCGATTTTCGGCCCGGTCGGCCCGCACCTCATCTAAGATGGCGGCGAGGTCGGCGCGATTTTCGGCCCGGTCGGCCCGCACCTCATCTAAGATGGCGGCGAGGTCGGCGCGATTCGCTCGCATTTCGCCGCGCATCGCCTGCATCTCATTTAAGATGGCGGCCAGGCCGGCGGATGCCACAGCAGCAGCCGCCACAAGCAGACTTTGATTGCTGCCCTGAAACAAATAACAGATGCGTTTCCGTGTGCTCACAGCATGTCTAACTGGTGCAGTCTCCGAATGCAACATCTGCTTGCCTATGCTGAACTCCCTGCGCGCAGGCAAAAAGCAAAAAGCCAAAGCCAGCACCACTGATTCTAATGCTGAGACGAGCGATCAGGCAGCCAGAGTACAAATCAATGTATATTTAAATTTAGAAAACAGCTATCGAAAATGTCTACTATCGGTAGTCAGTCGGCTCTGTGCAACAAGCTGCGAGTGGAAGGGCCGGTGGATCTTGCTGATTCTCTAGAAATAATAATAATAAGACTAAAAAATCTAACGGAAAGCGAGACAAAGAGGGCGGCGAACTCGTGCAACAAAATCTACGCTACTACAAAACGCGAGGCGGACTCAAAGTGAAAGAGAACAACAAAAACGGAGTATTGGTTTAATATCTCGGCCTTCTCATAGGAGGCTTTAATAATATTGGTCAGACATTCTCCATTACTAACAGTAGAGTGGGAAGAAAACGCAGCTATTGAATTGATCTGGAAATCTTCAAATTCTAAACGGAGACAGCGCGGACTGCGGAGGTTCCAGAAAGCGGCCTGGCTGGCAAGAGGACACGCGTTGAGCACGGGGAAATGAAAACTCGGCATCTGCTGAGGCCGCTCGCTGGAACTGAAAGAGACGCTTGGGCGCTCGCTAAATAAGGGTGAGCGCGGGGCTAACACAGGGCTACACAAGAGATTTCTTAATGTCTGAGTTTGCACTAATACA
Organism: Macrostomum lignano; assembly: GCA_002269645.1. NCBI lineage: Eukaryota > Metazoa > Platyhelminthes > Macrostomidae > Macrostomum > Macrostomum lignano. The sequence continues at coordinate 46,849 of NIVC01000020.1, forward strand.
CAAATTCTATGGCGGGCTACACAACGGACAGTCTACTACAGATTATGGAGTCATTGTTCTCCAGCCAAATCTAAGAAAATGTTCAAATTGAGCCAAGCTCCAAGTTTATCAAAGACCAGCTCGCTTCATCAGGCCAGCGGCTCCAGCTCTACGATCACGTCCTCCTCGTTCACCGTCTCTCCGGCTTTGAAGTGGACGGCTTTCACCTGCGGGCGGGAGGAGAGACCAATCGTGAGACTAGCTGTGAGCCTGGCTGAGACTGGCCATGAGACCAATTGTGAGACTAGCTGTGAGCCTGGCTGAGACTGGCCATGAGACCAATCGTGAGACTAGCTGTGAGCCTGGCTGAGACTGGCCATGAGACCAATTGTGAGACTAGCTGTGAGCCTGGCTGAGACTGGCCATGAGACCAATCGTGAGACTAGCTGTGAGCCTGGCTGAGACTGGCCATGAGACCAATTGTGAGACTAGCTGTGAGCCTGGCTGAGACTGGCCATGAGACCAATCGTGAGACTAGCTGTGAGCCTGGCTGAGACTGGCCATGAGACCAATCGTGAGACTAGCTGTGAGCCTGGCTGAGACTGGCCATGAGACTGGTTGTTGACTGGCCATGAGCCTGGCTGAGACTGGCCATGAGACTGGTTGTTGACTGGCCATGAGACTGATTGTTGACTGGCCATGAGACTGATTGTTGACTGGCCATGAGACTGATTGTTGACTGGCCATGAGACTGATTCTTAGACTGGCCATGAGACTGATTATTGACTGGCCATGAGACTGGTTGTTGACTGGCCATGAGACTGGTTGTTGACTGGCCATGAGACTGATTGTTGACTGGCCATGAGACTGGTTGTTGACTGGCCATGAGACTGATTGTTAGACTGGCCATGAGACTGATTGTTGACTGGCCATGAGACTGATTGTTAGACTGGCCATGAGACTGATTGTTAGACTGGCCATGAGACTGATTGTTAGACTGGCCATGAGACTGATTGTTAGACTGGCCATGAGACTGATTGTTAGACTGGCCATGAGACTGATTGTTGACTGGCCATGAGACTGTGAGGCTCGATGTGAGACTGGATGTGAGAATGGATATGAGAATGGATGTGAGACCGGATTTGAGATCGGCTGAAAGGAAAGAAAATCCCGTGGCAAAACTCACCTTCCCAGCGATGGCGCAGCTCAGGCTGTTCTGCATCTTCATGGCCTCCAGCACGCAAATCTCCTGGCCCTCGGCCACCGTCTGGCCCACCGTGACGCCGATGGACTTCACCAGGCCAGGCATGGGCGCCTTGATGGTGGTGCTGGTGTCCTTGTCCGAGCGCACCGGCATGAATTTCGACAGATCGTAGGCGCGAGCCGTGCGGACTATCGTGGTGCACTGCGGGAGGTGCGAGTTTTGCATAGCGACTCACCTTGGTGCCCATGCACTGCAGCCCGACTCACACAGCTCACTCACATTGGTGCCCATGCACTGCAGACCGACTCACACAGCTCACTCACCTTGGTGCCCATGCACTGCAGACCGACTCACACAGCTCACTCACATTGGTGCCCATGTACTGCAGACCGACTCACACAGCTCACTCACCTTGGTGCCCATGCACTGCAGACCGACTCACACAGCTCACTCACATTGGTGCCCATGTACTGCAGACCGACTCACACAGCTCACTCACATTGGTGCCCATGTACTGCAGACTGACTCACACAGCTCACTCACATTGGTGCCCATGCACTGCAGACCGACTCACACAGCTCACTCACATTGGTGCCCATGTACTGCAGACCGACTCACACAGCTCACTCACATTGGTGCCCATGTACTGCAGACTGACTCACACAGCTCACTCACATTGGTGCCCATGCACTGCAGACCGACTCACACAGCTCACTCACCTTGGTGCCCATGCACTGCAGACTGACTCACACAGCTCACTCACATTGGTGCCCATGCACTGCAGACTGACTCACACAGCTCACTCACCTTGGTGCCCATGCACTGCAGACCGACTCACACAGCTCACTCACCTTGGTGCCCATGTACTGCAGGGTCACGCGCTCATCGAAGCTGCGGGACATCATCTGCATGCAGACGGAATCGCCGTTGATGACGGCCGGGATGACCTTGTTGGCCAGGCTGAAGTTGTCCTTGATCTGCAGAGTCTCGCTGCCCTCGAAGGCCACGGTGAAGCCGCCTTCCTTGTAGCTGACGCGGCACAGCAGGTCCTTGCCGTCCAGGGAGGCGACGATGTCCCAGTCGAAAGACTTCTTGGCTTCGCCGGCCACAATGTTGGACCGGTCCTTCTTCAGGTATGTCTTGTTGCGCAGGTCGTTCTTGGCGAAGACTACGGCGGACACGGCGGCGATGTTGAGCCGGTCGCGGTCGCTGAACTGCTTGCCGCGGAAGCCGTCCGGGTACACCTCCGGCAGGTAGTTGGTGGTGATGTTGCCGGACACGAAGCGATTCTCGGTGACGATGTCACGCAGCAGGGGGATGTTGTGGGTGACGCCGCGGATCACGTAGTTGTCCAGAGCGTTGACCATGGTGTTGAGGGCGGACTGGCGGTCCTTGCCGTAGGTGACCAGCTTACAGATCATGGGGTCGTAGTAGATGGAGATTTCACTGCCCTCCTGGATGCCGCTGTCGCAGCGGACGTTCTCCAAGGCGGTGGGCTCCGAGTAGGTGGTCAGGCGGCCGATGGACGGCAGGCCGAACGCCTTGTAGGGGTCCTCGGCGTACACGCGGCACTCCACGGCCCAGCCTTTCACGCCGATGTCCTTCTGGGTGAGCAACAGCGGGTGGCCCTTGCCCACGCGGATCATCTGGTGCACAATGTCCACTCCGGTGATGCACTCGGTGATGGGGTGCTCCACCTGCAGGCGGGTGTTCATCTCCAGGAAGTAGAAGTTCTTCTTCGAGTCCACCAGGAACTCAACGGTGCCGGCGGAGTCGTAGCCCACAGCCTTGGCCAGCGCGGTGGCCTGGGCGCCCATGGCCTTGCGGGTGTCAGGGTCGATGTACACGCTGGGCGCCTCCTCGATTACCTTCTGGTTGCGCCGCTGGATGCTGCACTCGCGCTCGTTCAAGTACAGCGCATTGCCGTGGCGGTCGCAGAGCACCTGCACCTCGATGTGGCGCGGCTTGTCGATGAACTTCTCGATCAGCATGCGGTCGTCGCCAAAGCTGGACTTGGCCTCCTCCTGCGACAGCCGGTAGCCCTCGCGGGCCTGTTTGTCGTTCCAGGCGATGCGCATGCCCTTGCCGCCTCCTGTGGGGCGCGGCGAGGATCATTTCCTGGGATCTGACTGAGGGAGTTCCTGCGGATTCTGGTGGGCTGTTTGTGGGGATTCTGGTGAGCTGTTTGTGGGGATTCTGGTGAGCTGTTTGTGGGGATTCTGGTGGGCTGTTTGTGGAGATTCTGGTGGGCTGTTTGTGGGGTCCTGATGGGCTGCTTGTGGGGATTTCGGTAAGGACATTGTAGGGATCTTACTAGAGATTCGTCTGTGCCCTTCGGTTGGTTTCTAACAAAGGCTGGAAATGATTAATTGAGCAGGGAAAGAGCAGCTCCAAGACTCCGGGAGAGTTGCTACGAAACAGCAAGAAATGCAAAGTCAAGCATTAAAAATTGAATGCCAACGCGTTTCGTCTTACAGACGTTTTCAGGACAGACAATCTTCACTTAATCAGCCATGTTAATCAGCCAGCTCTAAGAAGCTGGGGCACTCACCGCCGGCGGAGGCCTTGATCATGACGGGGTAGCCGATTTCGTTGGCGATCTTGACGGCCTCATCAGCGTCCTTGACCTCGCCGTCGAAGCCGGGGATGCAGTTGACCTTGGCCTTGTTCGCGATGCGCTTGCTCTCGATCTTGTCGCCCATGGCACGGATGGCCTTGGAGTTGGGGCCCAGGAACACCACGTCCAAGTCCTCCAGGCGCTTGGCGAACACCGTGTTCTCCGACAGGAAGCCGTAGCCCGGGTGCACCGCCTGGGCGCCCGTCTGCTTCACGGCCTGCAGGATGGCCTCCATGTTGAGGTAGCTCTTGCTGGTGGGCGCCGGCCCGATGCACACGGCCTCGTCAGCCAGCTGGACGAACTTGCTGGAGGCGTCGATCTCGCTGTGGACGGCCACCGACTTGATGCCCAGCCGCTTGCAGGAGTTGATAACGCGGCAGGCGATCTCACCGCGGTTGGCGATAAGGATCTTCTCGAAGCGCGACTCGTTGCTGTCGTGCTTGTCGTTCCAGTAGATGGCGTCGGCTTGCCTGGCGGCAGAGTGCGAGCACAGGGTGCGCATGGCGACTGCGGCCGGGCCGCGGTGGGCGCTCAGCAGGCTCAGCATGGCAGCGGGGCAAGGGGTTGCTGAGGGGATTGGCGTGGGAGTTCAGCATTCTCATCTACCTGAGATGGCTGCAGTCTCAAATCCCATCTACCTGAGATGGCTGCAGTCTCAAATCCCATCTACCTGAGATGGCTGCAGTCTCAAATCCCATCTACCTGAGATGGCTGCAGTCTCAAATCCCATCTACCTGAGATGGCTGCAGTCTCAAATCCCATCTGCCTGAGGTGGCTGCTGTCTCAAATCCCATCTGCCTGAGGTGGCTGCTGTCTCAAATCCCATCTGCCTGAGGTGGCTGCTGTCTCAAATCCCATCTGCCTGAGGTGGCTGCTGTCTCAAATCCCATTTGCCTGAGGTGGCTGCTGTCTTAAATCCCATCTACCTGAGGTGGTGGCTGTCTCAAATCCCATCTGCCTGAGGTGGCTGCTGTCTCAAATCCCATCTACCTGAGATGGCTGCAGTCTCAAATCCCATCTACCTGAGATGGCTGCAGTCTCAAATCCCATCTGCCTGAGGTGGCTGCAGTCTCAAATCCCATCTGCCTGAGGTGGCTGCAGTCTCAAATCCCATCTACCTGAGGTGGCTGCAGTCTCAAATCCCATCTACCTGAGATGGCTGCAGTCTCAAATCCCATCTACCTGAGATGGCTGCAGTCTCAAATCCCATCTACCTGAGATGGCTGCAGTCTCAAATCCCATCTACCTGAGATGGCTGCAGTCTCAAATCCCATCTACCTGAGATGGCTGCAGTCTCAAATCCCATCTACCTGAGATGGCTGCAGTCTCAAATCCCATCTACCTGAGATGGCTGCAGTCTCAAATCCCATCTACCTGAGATGGCTGCAGTCTCAAATCCCATCTACCTGAGATGGCTGCAGTCTCAAATCCCATCTGCCTGAGGTGGCTGCAGTCTCAAATCCCATCTACCTGAGATGGCTGCAGTCTCAAATCCCATCTGCCTGAGGTGGCTGCTGTCTCAAATCCCATCTGCCTGAGGTGGTGGCTGTCTCAAATCCCATCTGCCTGAGGTGGTGGCTGTCTCAAATCCCATCTGCCTGAGGTGGCTGCTGTCTCAAATCCCATTTGCCTGAGGTGGCTGCTGTCTCAAATCCCATCTGCCTGAGGTGGCTGCAGTCTCAAATCCCATCTGCCTGAGGTGGCTGCTGTCTCAAATCCCATCTGCCTGAGGTGGTGGCTGTCTCAAATCCCATCTGCCTGAGGTGGTGGCTGTCTTAAATCCCATCTACCTGAGATGGCTGCAGTCTCAAATCCCATCTGCCTGAGGTGGCTGCTGTCTCAAATCCCATCTGCCTGAGGTGGCTGCAGTCTCAAATCCCATCTGCCTGAGGTGGCTGCTGTCTCAAATCCCATCTGCCTGAGGTGGCTGCAGTCTCAAATCCCATCTGCCTGAGGTGGCTGCTGTCTCAAATCCCATCTGCCTGAGGTGGCTGCAGTCTCAAATCCCATCTGCCTGAGGTGGCTGCTGTCTCAAATCCCATCTGCCTGAGGTGGTGGCTGTCTCAAATCCCATCTGCCTGAGGTGGTGGCTGTCTCAAATCCCATCTACCTGAGGTGGCTGCTGTCTCAAATCCCATCTGCCTGAGGTGGCTGCTGTCTCAAATCCCATCTGCCTGAGGTGGCTGCAGTCTCAAATCCCATCTGCCTGAGGTGGCTGCTGTCTCAAATCCCATCTGCCTGAGGTGGTGGCTGTCTCAAATCCCATCTGCCTGAGGTGGTGGCTGTCTTAAATCCCATCTACCTGAGGTGGCTGCTGTCTCAAATCCCATCTGCCTGAGGTGGCTGCTGTCTCAAATCCCATCTGCCTGAGGTGGCTGCAGTCTCAAATCCCATCTGCCTGAGGTGGCTGCTGTCTCAAATCCCATCTGCCTGAGGTGGTGGCTGTCTCAAATCCCATCTGCCTGAGGTGGTGGCTGTCTTAAATCCCATCTACCTGAGGTGGCTGCTGTCTCAAATCCCATCTGCCTGAGGTGGCTGCTGTCTCAAATCCCATCTGCCTGAGGTGGCTGCAGTCTCAAATCCCATCTGCCTGAGGTGGCTGCAGTCTCAAATCCCATCTGCCTGAGGTGGCTGCTGTCTCAAATCCCATCTGCCTGAGGTGGTGGCTGTCTCAAATCCCATCTGCCTGAGGTGGTGGCTGTCTCAAATCCCATCTACCTGAGGTGGCTGCTGTCTCAAATCCCATCTGCCTGAGGTGGCTGCTGTCTCAAATCCCATCTGCCTGAGGTGGCTGCAGTCTCAAATCCCATCTGCCTGAGGTGGCTGCTGTCTCAAATCCCATCTGCCTGAGGTGGTGGCTGTCTCAAATCCCATCTGCCTGAGGTGGTGGCTGTCTTAAATCCCATCTACCTGAGGTGGCTGCTGTCTCAAATCCCATCTGCCTGAGGTGGCTGCTGTCTCAAATCCCATCTGCCTGAGGTGGCTGCAGTCTCAAATCCCATCTGCCTGAGGTGGCTGCTGTCTCAAATCCCATCTGCCTGAGGTGGTGGCTGTCTCAAATCCCATCTGCCTGAGGTGGTGGCTGTCTTAAATCCCATCTACCTGAGGTGGCTGCTGTCTCAAATCCCATCTGCCTGAGGTGGCTGCTGTCTCAAATCCCATCTGCCTGAGGTGGCTGCAGTCTCAAATCCCATCTGCCTGAGGTGGCTGCTGTCTCAAATCCCATCTGCCTGAGGTGGTGGCTGTCTCAAATCCCATCTGCCTGAGGTGGTGGCTGTCTCAAATCCCATCTGCCTGAGGTGGCTGCTGTCTGAACCCCCTCAGAATTTGCAGACAATTAGTTTTTAGTCACACAGATTGAAAGAAAAGTAAATAAGTGGAAGCACTTGATGAAGGCGGCAAAGCTGGCACGCCATTTCATCGATGTAATCACTTTATAAACAGCAGAATAAAATAGAAATCAGCTACTCACAAGTAGCAATAGGATATAAGAAATAAACTCTATGAACAGTACACAAAAAACTCAATGGAGCAATCGGGAATTTTCTGCAAGACTCTGTCTAGACCGGCCGCGCCGCGTGCCCGTCGCCCTTGCTGTGGCCCTCGCGGAAGCAGCGCCGGCAGTACAGGTCCCCCATGCACTGCGGGCAGCGGACCTCGGCATCCGCGTTGCAGATGCAGCACCAGCGCTCGCTGTCCGAGCCGCCGGAGACATCCTCGTCGTCTGTGAAGTCTTCGTCTGGCGCGGCCAGGGCATCCCGGATGGCCGTTTCTACCTGGCTGTCGCTGATCTGTTCCGGCTCGGCCGGCTTTGGCTGTGACGGAGGGCTGGCTGTCGCTGCTTCCGTCTTGCCTTTCTTCTGCTTCTGCTGCCGGCGCTGCAGGTGTGCCGCCAGTTCCGGGTCCGCCTGCAGTGCCCGGACCTCCGCCTCCGCGCTGCGCATCAGCTCGGCCGCCTCGCGGCTCAGCGCGTCCGCGTCTTCGGCATCTGCGTCAGCTGATTCTGCCGCGGCTCCCTCGGCCGAAGCGGTCGCTGCTGCCACCTTGGCATCGGAGGCCTCAGCGGCAGCGGCATTCGCTGCGGCGGTGTCCGCATCGACTCCCCGTAGGGCGGCCAGCCGCTCCGCCAGTTTCCGATCGCGAGAGGCGGCCTCGCGCTCGCGCTGCTGGTCGATGCGGGCCCGGGCTTGCGCCGACTCCATGAGCGCTGCCACCTGCTCCGCCTCTGACAGCTGCGGGCGCGGAGCCTCGACGGCCGGTGCAGCCGATCCAGCTTCCGTCTCGGCCGTTCGGCCCTCCAAGGCTTCCAGGCGAGAGCGGAGGTCCTGGTCAGAGGGCGGCGGGGCCTGGCCAGGCCGCTGCTTCAGACGCTCAAGGCGTTCCCGCGCCTCCCGGTCCGGGTCGGCCGCCCTGGAGCCGCCGCCGCCCTTCTTTGCCGGCCCCGTCTGCCGTGCCTGCAGGGCCTCCACCCGCTTGACGAAGTTGGCAGGCGGCTCGATTGGCTGCTTGGCGGCAGGCGGCTGGGCCTGCTGGCGGAGGCACTTGGCGCACATTTTGCCCAGCTTGCCGTTCAGCTTGGGCACCGGCTTCTTGGTCTGCAGGCAGCGCGAGCAGTAGGAGAAGCCGCAGTTGTCGCAGCCGTACTCCCGCCGCAGCAGGGAATACTCGCTGCCGCAGCCGTAGCAGGACATGCGGGCGCCGGCTGCGGGTGGCATCGCTATTCGCTTAGTTACTCTGGTTACCCTGGTTACTGTGTGTACCCGAAGCTATCGTTGTAATTACCCTCTACCATGACTGTCCCATTTTCTACTATTATTACCCCATCCTCTGCCATCACTACCCCATCCTCTGCCATCACTGCCCCATCCTCTGCCATCACTGCCACATCCGCTGCCATCACTACCCCATCCTCTGCCATCACTGCCACATCCTCTGCCATCACTACCCCATCCTCTGCCATCACTGCCACATCCTCTGCCATCACTACCCCATCCTCTGCCATCACTACCCCATCCTCTGCCATCACTGCCACATCCTCTGCCATCACTACCCCATCCTCTGCCACATCCTCTGCCATCACTACCCCATCCTCTGCAATCACTACCCCATCCTCTGCCATCACTGCCACATCCTCTGCCATCACTACCCCATCCTCTGCCATCACTACCCCATCCTCTGCCATCACTACCCCATCCTCTGCCATCACTACCCCATCCTCTGCCATCACTACCCCATCCTCTGCCATCACTACCCCATCCTCTGCCATCACTACCCCATCCTCTGCCATCACTGCCACATCCTCTGCCATCACTGCCACATCCTCTGCCATCACTACCCCAGCCACTGCCATCACTACTCCATCCGCTGCCATCACTACAAATTTAATTATTTCGAATGAACTGTAAAAAATGAACCGCAGCAGAAAGACAGTAAGTCAAATCCTTTTAACGTAGAGCAGCAGATTATATTAAAATTTAGTGAATCAAAACGATCAATAAACGAACATGCAGGTAGCGCCCAAATCGCGGGAATTAAACAAACTGTACAGAATAAAAAGGCGGCATGCCGAGATGCGCAGGGCAGTCTGGAGTACAAGCCAGGCGCAGCTGGCCACCGCTCCGGTTAAATAAAAACTGATAAATGTGATATTCAGCCTACTGAAAGTAGCCGCTAGCGCATTCTTATTGAACAATCAGCTAAAGAGAAGGGAAGCAGGCGGTCTCAGTTAGCCGGGTCGCCGGGCGCGGCCTGCTTGCCCGCGGCCACCAGCTCGTCCCGTTTGATGCGCGCCTCGATGAAGTCCACCTTGCGCTCCAGCAGCGTCAGCTTCTCGTTCAGCTGGGCGATCTTGCTGCGGCAGGACACGTCGAACTGGTTCAGGAAGTCCGTCATGCGCTTCAGGGTGAACCCGATCAGGTCGATGTACTCCCGCTGGTTCCAGTCCAGCTGCACATCCTGCTGCACCTGGTCCATGTAGTTCGTGTGCGACATGGCGGCTGCGGAGGGAGGGTTGGGCGTTTCTGCTGCTCCTGACCCTGCTGTTCCTGACCCTGCTGCTTCAGACATTGCTGCTCCTGACACTGCTGCTCCTGACCCTGCTGTTCCTGACACTGCTGCTCCTGACACTGCTGCTCCTGACTATGCTCCACCTGACACTACTGCTACTGACATTGCTGCTTCTGACACTGCTGCTCCAGACATTGCTGCACCTGACACTGCTGTTCCTGACACTGCTGATCCTGACATTGCTGCTCCTGACACTGCTGTTCCTGACACTGCTGATCCTGACACTGCTGCTCCTGACACTGCTGCTCCTGACTATGCTCCACCTGACACTACTGCTCCTGACATTGCTGCTTCTGACACTGCTGCTCCAGACATTGCTGCACCTGACACTGCTGTTCCTGACACTGCTGATCCTGACATTGCTGCTCCTGACCCTGCTGTTCCTGACACTGCTGCTCCTGACACTGCTGCTCCAGACACTGCTGTTCCTGACACTGCTGATCCTGACATTGCTGCTTCTGACACTGCTGCTCCAGACATTGCTGCTCCTGACACTGCTGCTCCTGACACTGCTGCTCCTGACACTGCTGCTCCCGACACTGCTGTTCCTGACCCTGCTGCTCCCCTGACCCTGCTGCTCCAGACCCTACTGCTCATTGCACTTAAGCAAGTTGCAACACCTGAACCTAAGCAAACTAACTTTCTAGTCCCAGATCTAAAGCTTTATGTAGCCTCGCAAAAGAAAACTACAAAAAAACTGCAAAGTCTCCGCGCTTCTCGGTCAAAGCATCTGAATTTTTTACTTCCAGGAGTTGAAAACAAAATCAAACAACAACTGGGGCTCAGGGATCTATACAGCAGAAGCTCCATTAGAATCAATAAAACAGTCAAAAGCATTTGCTCAAAGCGGTAAACAACAAGTACAAGAAAAAAACAAGGCAGCACAGGCAATAGGCTTTAACCAATCCGGACCAACAAGGAAAGAAGAGTGAAGGAAACGAACAAGTGGCCTTATCAACACTAATAATATATTATACTTGCATAGCTGTGTCCGCTCAGTCAACTCAAGTTGAGGTTTGAAAGGAAAAAAACAGGCCCGAATACTTTTGGCACAGCTACAGGAGGCCGCGGGGACCGGGACATTGCGGGTGCCAATTCTCTGTGAGCAGGGAGCGCTCGGCAGGTTAACAAAGAGCCAATAAGCAAACCGGGCCAGGCAACAAAGAGCGCGGGATGGGACGGGGCGAGCAGCATTGATCAGAAATGAATTGCGCATTCACAAAGCATCAGAGGCACAGCATGATGAATATTGAATGCCTCATCAGCCCTTGCGAATTCACACAGCATCAGAGGAACAGCATGATGAATATTGAATGCCTCATCAGCCCAGCTCCACCTCGGCCGTCTCGATCTCCATGGGCGGCACCGCCAGCGCCTCGGCGACGGGCCCGTAGTCGTACATCAGGCTGAGCGACTTCCGCCTGGCGGACAGCAGCGACAGGTCGGCGAAGAGGCCGGACAGCGGCACGGAGGCTGAGGCGGACACGCGGCACTCGTCGGTGGTGAGCGGGAAGGCGCAGGAGACGCCGCGGCGGTGCAGGCTGAGCTGAGCGGTGCGCTCATTGTGCAGGGTGCGCAGGTTCAGCAGGTGCAGGTCGCAGGCGAGGCCGGCGGGGGGCGCCAGCGACAGGCGGGCGGGGACGCCGGCCAGGTCGGAGTCGGCAGCGAGCCTGGCGGAGGGCATCGCCACAGGCGGGTGCAGCAGGGAGTCCAGGCTGAGGGTGGCCAGGCCGCTGGGGAAGCCGAGGTCGCCGTCGGCGTCGGCGGGGCCGGAGGCGGCCTCCAGCAGCAGGCGGAAGGTGCTGGGCGTTGGCCGATTGTCGAGGACCCCCTGCGCCAGGCCGAGGCCATCGTCTTGGGCCAGGGTGCGGTCCAGGAACAGCTCCAGGCTGCCGCTGGCCGGGCTGTGCACCCCCATGGGCTGGGCCGCCACCACGGACAGGCGCACGCCGTTAGACTGCAGGGACGAAGGAAATTGTACAAATGTACTTTTGCTGATCAGTCTTGGAGCTTGGATAGAACTGAAGGATTATGGCAACACCTGGCCTGCTACTTTAAAAACTCCACTTGGGCTGATTTCACAGAGTGACGGTGACTAATTAATAAGTGACAGTGACTAGTTGACAAGTGACAGTGACAATTTTACAAGTGACAGCGACTATTTGACAAATGACAGTGACTATTTGACAAGTGACAGTGACTATTTGACAAATGACAGTGACTATTTGACAAGTGACAGTGACTATTTGACAAGTGACAGTGACTATTTGACAAGTGACAGTGAATATTTGACAAGTGACAGTGACTATTTGACAAATGACAGTGACTATTTGACAAATGACAGTGACTATTTGACAAGTGACAGTGACTATTTGACAAATGACAGTGACTATTTGACAAGTGACAGTGACTATTTGACAAGTGACAGTGACTATTTGACAAGTGACAGTGAATATTTGACAAGTGACAGTGACTATTTGACAAGTGACAGTGAATATTTGACAAGTGACAGTGACTATTTGACAAGTGACAGTGATTACTTCTTGACAAGTGACTGTGACTAGTGACAATTGTGATCGTTCGAAGAAATTTTAATTGAGCTACCGAGGTATAAAGAGTTATCAAATGCTGGAGACCAGACGGCAGCGGTTAGCTCTACCTGCATGAAGGCCTGGCAGGGCATGGGATACACGTTGGCCTGCAGAGGCAGTTTCTCCCAGTAGGTCCGCTTGGCCAGCTGCAGGCAGTTGATGTCCGAGTAGAAATTCCTCTGTCCGAGCCCGGTGTCCAGCCGCACGGCCACCTCCAGGTTGGAGTTGCCGCGCACGTTGGCGAGGCTCTCGATCTCCAGGCCGGCACCCTGCGCGGAGTCCGGGCTGGCGTACAGCCGCGTCACGGTGCGGGCGAACTGGCCGCCCCGGTGCACCTCGGACACGAGCGGGCCGGACACCCGGGTGACGGGTCCGGGCTGGTCGGAGGCTGGCCGGCCGGGCCCGTCCGGCAGGAACAAGTAGGCGCCGCTGCGCTCCCCGCCAGGCCGAGCTCCGTATGTGTAAAACTTCACGTTCAGCGGCATGCGGCGGCCGCCCAGCTTCTTGTTGGTGAGGCCGGTGGGCAGGCCGCTGGTGGGGTCGAACTCCACGCTGAGGTGCTCCGACTCCAGCGCCAGCTTGGCCGGCCGGCTGGCCGCAGCGAATGGGGCGGGCGCAGGCAGGGGGGCGCCGGCGCCGGTGTGGGCGAGGGCGGAGACGGAGAGGCTGGCGCTGGGGCCGCGGCTGACGGCCAGGCGGGTGAGGGACAGCGGCTCCAGACGCAACAGCACGGCCACGCCGAAGCAGTCGGTGCGGATGTCCTTCCAGTCCGCGGTGAACTGCGGCAGCAGCTGAGCCGGCAGCTCCTTGCCTTCGTGGTCCTTGACAATTACATGGGCGTCGTTGACAACCAGCCGTATGACCTCCTTGCGAGCTCTGGCCAGCGGGTTGAAGATGACAACGTAGCGGGCGGCGGCGCCGGAGCGGATGTCGATGACGCTTGGCGTCGGCAGCGAGTCGTGCCGGTCGCGGGACTCGAAGTCAGCCAGCAGCTCGCCAGCATCGGAGCTGTAGGTGGCGGGCAGCAGCAGGAACTGGGCGGAGCGGCGCATCACCAGGCGGGCGCTGGACAGCGCGGCCAGCAGCTTCTGCCCGTAGTCAATGACCACGTGGTCCTTGGCTGTGCCCGTGATGCCGTCATGGTGCTGGAAGAGGCCCAGGCTGCGTCTGGGGTGCGGGGTGGCAGCGGGTCGTTTTGGTGTGTATATTTTATGGCAAGTTGGGGATTCTGCGGTGGTGATGAGGGGATTCTGCGGTGGTGAGGAGGGGACTCTGCGGTGGTGAGGAGGGGATTCTGCGGTGGTGAGGAGGGGATTCTGCGGTGGTGAGGAGGGGATTCTGCGGTGGTGAGGAGAGGATTCTGCGGTGGTGAGGAGGGGATTCTGCGGTGGTGAGGAGGGGATTCTGCGGTGGTGAGGAGGGGATTCTGCAATGGTGAGGAGGGGATTCTGCGGTGGTGAGGAGGGGATTCTGCGGTGGTGAGGGGATTCTGCGGTGGTGAGGAGGGGATTCTGTGGTGGTCAGGAGGGGATTCTGCGGTGGTGAGGAGGGGATTCTGTGGTGGTCAGGAGGGGATTCTGCGGTGGTGAGGAGGGGATTCTGTGGTGGTGAGGAGGGGATTCTGCGGTGGTGAGGAAGGGGATTCTCCTTGGCGAGGATGAATTTATTGTCCAGGTGGTCAGAGATTCATGAATCGGGTATGGTAGTCTCAGGCTAACCTGGCGGTGGTGAGCGACTCAAACAGGTGCGCGGGTTTCAGCGCAGGCCGTCGGTGAGTTCGCTGGGCGCGGCCAACAGCGTAGGAGAACAGCAGCTCAGCAGAGCGCAGCGAGTGCTCCAGGGTCCGCTCCAGGCGCTTGTGGAAAGGCCGGCTGGTGTAGTAGCCGCTCCAGTAGTGGTCGTCCCGGTCCGCGTAGGTGAAGAAGTCGCCTGGAGGGTTGGCGGGCGTAAAGTTAGGTAGACAAATGATGCCCGCTGGAGTCTAGAACTCCATGGCCAGACTAGACCAGTGGGTTTCCACTTCAGGTTCGGAGTCCAGAACTCCATGGCCAGACTAGACCAGTGGGTTTCCACTCCAGGTTCGGAGTCTAGAACTCCATGGCCAGACTCGACCAGTGGGTTTCCACTCCAGGTTCGGAGTCTAGAACTCCATGGCCAGACTCGACCAGTGGGTTTCCACTCCAGTTTCAGAGTCTAGAACTCCATGGCCAGACTAGACCAGTGGGTTTCCACTCCAGTTTCAGAGTCTAGAACTCTATGGTTAACAGTTAGAGCAATTAGCTCACCTGTGAGCGAAGGAAAGCTGGCATTCTGCTTAGCCAGCAGGTCAAAGTACTCGGACAGGGTGCCGAACTTCACATTGGCATTCCAGTCGGCCCTGCTGTTGATGTAGGCCATGAGCTTGTCGTAGTTCTCGTACTGCCTGGTCCACTCGTTGCCCTGGTAACGGAAGTCGTCGCCCAGCGGCACCAGGAGGACGTTGGTGCCGAACAGGCTGGCCTTCTTCTTGTACTGGTCCAGCAGCAGCTCCGCCCTGGCCGCCACGTTGGCATCGCTGATAGCCTGCGGCGGCACGCGCCACGGACAGGTGACGGCGCTGCCGGGCAGGCGGTGGAAGTCGAACTGGCAGCAGATTTTGGGGTCGGGGCCGCAGGTGTGCGGAATGTCGTAGCTGTAGAAGGGCATCATGTGGCACAGCATGTCGCTGCCCGGCTCCGCAACCTGCGGGTCCCACAGCTGCTTCCAGCGGAATTCCAGCTGCCGCTGCCGGGCCAACCGCTTCTTCACCGAGTAGTGCACCCGCTGGACCAGCTGGCGCCGGAAGCCGGCCTTCCGGTAGATGTAGGACAGGCTGCTGGAGTGGCCGAACGGGTCGATCTGCCAGGACGAGTTGGGCCGCACGCCGATGTGCTTCTCCAGCCACTGGTGGCCCTCCACCAGCTGGTCCACCAGGGCGAAGTAGTGACTGTTGGCCTCGTCCGGCATCACCCAGCCGCCGCTGACGATCTCCAGCCGGCCGGAGCCGATCAGCTGCTTGGCGGTGTCCCGCTGCTGGTTGGACAGCTCCGACCACCACATGGACAGGAAGGACACCTCGGCGTAGATAAAGGTCATGCGGGGTAAGTTGGGCAGGCTGCTCAGCATGCCATTGAGCAGGTTAACGGTCTCCGTGCGGTAATACTCATCCAGGGTATTGCGCCAGCCGGGGTCATTGTGGCTGTGCGGCACCACAATGACCTGCAGCTTGTTGGCGGGGGTGAACCGCTGGGGATCGAAGGTCACCTGCCAGCCCTGCGGAGTTCATGGCGAGCAGCGAGTGGTTCATGTTTAGCGACTGGTGGCTTGAGTTCCTGCTCATCGATGTCTGTAACCCACTGACAATGCTCATCGATACCTGTAACCCACCGGCTGACAATGCTCATCGATACCTGTAACCCACGGGCTGACAATGCTCATCGATACCTGTAACCCACCCACTGACAGTGCTCATCGATACCTGTAACCCACCCACTGACAATGCTCATTGATACCTGTAACCCACTGACTGACAATGCTCATCGATACCTGTAACCCACTGACTGACAATGCTCATCAATACCTGTAACCCACTGACTGACAATGCTCATCAATACCTGTAACCCATCGACTGACAATGCTCATTGATACCTGTAACCCACCCACTGACAATGCTCATTGATACCTGTAACCCACCCACTGACAATGCTCATTGATACCTGTAACCCACCCACTGACAATGCTCATCGATACCTGTAACCCACCGACTGACAGTGCTCATCGATACCTGTAACCCACCGACTGACAATGCTCATCGATACTTGTAACCCACCGACTGACAATGCTCATCGATACCTGTAACCCACCGACTGACAATGCTCATCAATACCTGTAACCCATCGACTGACAATGCTCATCGATACCTGTAGCTAACTGACTGACAATGCTCATCAATACTTGTAGCCCACCGACTGACACCTGTAGCCGCACTGCGCCACTAAGTATTCTCAAAGCTGTGGAGTCGTGGACTCTCAAACCACAGCTGGACAGAAAATCCTCACCTGCTTCCACGGACCGCCGTCGGGATTGTCGAAGCTGATCTCGCTGTACAGTCGGGACATCGGCAGGTCCGCCCGGTGCTGCCGGTTCAGCAGCGCCGACCAGGGCGCCGGGCAGGTGCGCAACGCGTTGACCGCCAGCTGCGGCACGGGAATTTGCTGCTGCTGCTGCTGGCCGGCTGCTGCAACGCCAGGCGGCGGCTGCAGGGCGCCCTTGAGCGCGCCGTGCAGATCAGCGAGGGCGGCGTTGCCCGCCCCCAGCTGGCCGTTGGCGTTGAGGTGCGCCAGCAGGCTGTCGATCTTGGCGTTGCCGGACCGGCCGGCCGTGATCTCCTGCACTGCCTCCCGGATGAGGCGCAGCGCCTCGCGAGTCAGCTTGAGCTGCGACTCAAACTTGCGCACCTGCTCCTCCATGGCGGCCAGGTCCGACTGCGAGATCTGGCCGGGCTCGGGCGAGGCCGTCCGGTCCAGCATGTTGTAGAACAGGAAGAGCAGCAGCAAGAAGACGGCCAAGTAGTACTTGAGGTAGCGCCAGCGCATAGTGGCTGCCGGCGCTGCAATGGGTGCGGATTCGGCTGGGCTCAACTGGCCAGGGCGACTGGGGCGGCTGCTCAGCCTGAGGATCTGGGAGGGCCGCTGCTCAGCCTGAGGATCTGGGGCCGCTGCTCAGCCTGAGGATCTGGGAGGGCCGCTGCTCAGCCTGAGGATCTGGGAGGCTGGCTGCTCAGTCTGAGGATCTGGGAGGCTGGCTGCTCAGTCTGAGGATCTGGGAGGCTGGCTGCTCAGCCTGAGGATCTGGGAGGCTGGCTGCTCATACTGAGGATCTGGGAGCCTGGCTGCTCAGTCTGATGATCTGGGAGGCTGGCTGCTCAGACTGAGGACCTGGGAGCCTGGCTGCTCAGTCTGATGATCTGGGAGGCTGGCTGCTCAGCATGAGGATCTGGGAGCCTGGCTGCTCAGTCTGATGATCTGGGAGGCTGGCTGCTCAGACTGAGGATCTGGGAGGCTGGCTGCTCAGCCTGAGGATCTGGGAGGGCGGCTGCTCAGCCCGAGGACTCATAGAGCTAACAGACAGCTCCCAGCTTCGGCAGGCACAGAGCAAATGGGTCAGTGACGAGAGCAGCAAATAGGATTTGTGTAAAAGCCAGCAGTAACAGGGGCTGGAGGGGACCAGAGCTCGGGGAACTGAGCAGCTAGATGAAAGGCCGGACAAATCTGGACTGTGGGGAGAGTTAAGGCACAACGGCTGCCCTCTGATTGCTAGGAAAACAGGCCTGTCTTTTATTAGAGAATTCGGTGGCGTGAGCCCAGATACGTTCTATGAATATACTGTCAGAAAAATAATGAACAAGAACTCAACGTTATGGCTGCGTCAGAGATGCCTCTGAGCACATGAGCGCCGGGAACTCAGCATTTGGCATTTATATAAGCACTATCATGTACACAGAAAGTCCAGAGTAATAAACAGATCAGGTTAAGCAACCACAAAGGACCGATTTGCGTCAGATTTGTGTGAGCGTACACAGAAGCACAAAAGCTGCATGCAGTCAACAGCAGTAGCTTCGAGGCAACAAGCAATGCGCTTTAATAGAAATGCACATTTGTTTGTTTATAGCATACTGCTAATTTGTCTACCAATCAGACCGTTGCAGAATCCACAGTCGGCTGTCCGAGCTTCATCAGCTCTCCACGGCAACGCTAAACGTCTTGACGCAGGCGGCGTCCCTGGCGTCGTGGTATTTGTCCCGGTCGGCGCCGTAGGCCAGCAGGTAGCAGCGGGGGTGCCAGGCCAGCGTGAAGGAGGAGTTGTTGGTGGCGTGCTGCAGCACCTGCTCACCTGTGGCCGAGTGCGAGATGTCGATGAAGTGGTCCTCGGAGCCGGCGGCCAGCAGCTGGCCATCGTGGCTGAAGCTGATGGTGCGCACCGGCCACTCCAGGCGGCCGGAGGCGGCCAGCGGCGCCAGTTCGGTGGCGGACCAGATCGTCACCAGGGCGTCCGCGGCTCCAGTGGCGAAGTAGCGGCCGGTGCGGTCGAAGTCCAGACAGATGCAGTTGGTGGGGTGTGCCTGGAGGGCGGGGCGGCGATGGGGCCAATAATGAGCGATTCGAACAGCCATTGAAGCCATTGAGATCAGACTGGCAGCTCGGCAGGGGCGTAGCCAGGAGTTTTCATTGGGTGTCTTTGGGGACCAAAGGCGCCAGCACCAAAGGCGCCAGCACCAAAGGCACGAGCACCAAAGGCGCCAGCACCAAAGGCGCCAGCACCAAAGGCGCCAGCACCAAAGGCGCCAGCACCAAAGGCACCAGCACCAAAGGCGCCAGCACCAAAGGCGCCAGCACCAAAGGCGCCAGCACCAAAGGCGCCAGCACCAAAGGCACCACGCGCTCGATGTTGTATTTTAACTATCAGTGCGCAAGCTTTTTGCACACATAAAAGAGATTTGCTTCATATTCTTTCCATGCTACTCATCAGTAGGCAGTATCGTAATTTCAAGCCAAAATCTTCCAGAAATGGCAATGGCAGCCGGGAAAGACAGAAGCAGTAAAACTGCCGATCAGCAGTTTCGAACCTACCTGCAAGGTGGTCTCCAGCTGCATGTCCGGATACGAGAACACCTGCACGCTGCCAAGCCCGGTTGTCATGAAGAAGGCGTCCCCGGTGCAGTTCCAGGACACCTCGTTCACCTCCAGCTTGAACTGCTCCTCGCGGGCCACCTTGCGCGTCTTCACGTCAACAAAGGAGACGAGGTCCTCCTTGTTGCCCACGGCGATGCACTCGCCATTGGGCGACCAGGTCACGTTGATGTTCTCGCCGCGGAGCACCAGCGTGGCCACCGAGTGCTGCGTGCGGGCGTCCCACAGGCGCAGCGACTTGTCCGAGCTGGCGGTGGCCAGCAGGCTGGGGTGGCGCGGGTTCCAGCACAGCTGGTCCACACTGCCCGTGTGGCCCTTGAATGTGACGTCCTTGGACAGGCGGCCGGAGTCCAGGGAGAACAGGTTGACGACGCGGTCTACGGAGCCTGTAGCCAGCCGGGAGCCGTCGCTGCTCCACTTGAGGGTGTGGATCTTGCCGGAGTAGGAGTTGTACTCCCGGCTGCGGCTGGGGCCGCGCAGCAGGGCGCGCAGGCCTGCCAGGGAGTCCACTGTGGGCGGTGGCGGCGGCGGCGACATTGAGGGCTGGAGGCCGCTGGGCTGCGGGGTGGGAGAAATGTCAGGCTTAGTGGTGGATTGTTGAGCCAGCATGCACTCTACCCTACATTCTACATAACAATGATCAATGTCCTGGCTATGGTTTTCAAGTTATATTGCACAAATTATTTTAGAACAGAATATTTAGGCCACGATCATACATGCGCAACTGCTGGCCGACCTGGCCGATCTGGCCACCGTAAATCGTGGCTGACCAGGGGTAAGTCGCAAAATTGAGTCAACCAAAAACAGAAAAACACAAAAACCAAGAAAGGCAAGAGGAAAGCGAAAGAAAGAGCAGTTCAGGGAAAATGGTGAAGCAAAAGAAAAACAATTCGCAAAAGAAGCAAACTAAGTTGTAAAAATAATCAGGTAAGTCGCAAAAAGGATCAGGTAAGTCGCAAAAGAAGCAAACTAAGTCGCAAAAAGGATCAGGTAAGTTGCAAAAAGGATCAGGTAAGTCGCAAAAGGGTTAGGTAAGTCGCAAAAGGGTTAGGTAAGTCGCAAAAGGGTTAGGTAAGTCGCAAAAGGGTTAGGTAAGTCGCAAAAGGATCAGCTAAGTCGCAAAAATGATCAGGTAAGTCGCAAAAGGGTTAGGTAAGTCGCAAAAGGGTTAGGTAAGTCGCAAAAGGGTTAGGTAAGTCGCAAAAGGGTTAGGTAAGTCGCAAAAGGGTTAGGTAAGTCGCAAAAGGGTTAGGTAAGTCGCAAAAAGGATCAGGTAAGTCGCAAAAAGGATCAGGTAAGTCGCAAAAGGGTTAGGTAAGTCGCAAAAGGGTTAGGTAAGTCGCAAAAGGGTTAGGTAAGTCGCAAAAAGGATCAGGTAAGTCGCAAAAAGGATCAGGTAAGTCGCAAAAGGGTTAGGTAAGTCGCAAAAGGGTTAGGTAAGTCGCAAAAGGATCAGCTAAGTCGCAAAAAGGATTAGGTAAGTCGCAAAAAGGATTAGGTAAGTCACAAAGGGTTAGGTAAGTCGCAAAAGGATTAAGTAAGTCGCAAAAAGGATTAGGTAAGTCACAAAGGGTTAGGTAAGTCGCAAAAGGATTAGGTAAGTTGCAAAAAGGATTAAGTAAGTCGCAAAAAGGATTAAGTAAGTCGCAAAAAGGATTAGGTAAGTCGCAAAAAGAAGCAACTAAATCGCAATAAGAGGGAAGTAAGTCACAATCAGAGGCAATCAGGGGGTAGTAGGTGCAAGTGTGGCAGGAGAGCAAAAACAGAATAGAAGCCTTCAACCACAGACAAGATCTTTGAAATCAGAAGCCCGCGTCAACAGTTTCCCATTGATTTCTTAAACTCTGGAGCAGGGGTTGGCAAACTCCGGCTCGCGAAGCCCCTCTATCTGGCCCTCGCCCCTCGGGTTCTTTGAAACTTCCTAACTACGAGTAGCAAGGTTGGTGTCTCTTCAACTCTCATCTCTCTCTTCTTCTCTACCTTGCCTCCCCTCTTCTCTCTCTCCCCCTTTTCCCTCTTCTCTCTCCTCTCATTTTTACTCTCCTCTCTTCTCCCCCTTTCTCTCTACCCTTTCTCCTCAATGCCCTCTTCTCTCCTCTTATCTTCAGCAAAAATATGTGCATATTTTCTTACTTCAAAGTAGAGGGAATAGAAGATTAGAGATAAGCAAACAGAGGAGAGGCGAGCGATGCGATGGGAGAAAAGATAGAAGAGGAGAGAAAAGCTGAGGGAGGAAAAAGAGATAAGAGAGAAGAGGAGATGAGAGGAAAGAGGAAAGAAAAGATGATGGATGAGATCAGAAGAGAGGAAAGAGGAGAGGAGAGAGTAGATGAGAGAAGAGAGGATAAAGAGGAGATGAGAGGAGAGATGAGAGAGTAGAAAAGAGAGGAGAGATAAGATGAGAGAGTAGAGTGGAGAGAGACGAGAGGGAAGATAAGATGAGAGAGTAGAGTGGAATGGATAGAGACGAGAGAAGAGATAAGAATGTAGTGAGGAGACAGAAGAGATAGGAGAGGAGAGGAAAGAGAGGAGAGAGGAGAGGAAAGAGAGGAGAGAGGAGAGGAAAGAGAGAAGGGATAAGGGATGAGAGAGAAAAGAAAAAGAGGATGAGAAGATTGAGGAATGGAGAGAATTTGCAAAGGCCTCAAATCTTAGTTTAACATGCATTACTCCCATCTTTGCCTTTTTCCTAACTGTTAACAAGTTTTTGTTTGAGCATGACTTCAAATTTAGAATCTATGCAAAAATAGTTCCGGGAATTAGAATTCAGTGGTTTAAAAATCTGTGGATTTTCACAGCTTGTATCTCTACTGGATTCGTATTCTGCATCTGATGAGCCATCTGAATCAGGGCTCTCATCTTCCATGCCAAATCGTCTAGCAAATCGTTCTTGAGCTATAGGTCACACTGTATTCACTTCACTTACTTCTGGACATTCATGAATCATGACTTTTGTAGTATGCTCACTACACTGTACTGACAATTTACTAATTGCTTCATGCCGCCACTAGATGACATACTGATTAGCTGTTATAAAAACGCGGAATCTGCACGCAGCACTAATTAGCTGGCGAGGCATTTAGCTTTAAAAATATGGTCATAGTTACTCCTGCCGTTTACCTAAAGTTTTTGCTTGGCTCTTTCATAGGTAAGTCGCATTTTTTATCGAAAACTAAGTCGCACGGCCAGCGTAATTTCAGAAGTTGCGCATGTATGGCCACGATGATTATGCTTATTAATTTTTATCCCGAAATTCTTAATAATAAACATGACAAAATACCAAGTAGTCCATAAGCAATAACCTGCTAAGAGAACCTAACACCATAACTTTCTATATACAAGTATTATAAGAAACTAAGAGTAGCAATTTAAGTAACCAAGTTAGCTCTGATACAAACGTTTTTTTCTGAATTATAAGCCTAAATAATTGTTGTGAAATGCATTCCAATGTCATGTTCAATATAATAAAGACAAGAAAACCCACATCAGTGTGCCACCATTTGTCACCTGGCAATTGCTGGCAAGCGATTCAAAGAGGTAGTTGATGCTGTCCACAGAGCCTAGACGTTCTCTGACAGTCACAACATTAGAAAGCCCATTGGCATGGTAATAAAAGAAGGAAGGATACCAAATCAGACACCAAACCAGATGGGAAGGGAGTCCATCTGAATAGCCACTCTTATGTATGAAATTTGGAGCTTTGTGGATAGTGACAGGTGTGTGAGCATTGCCAAAAACTTTGAGATCTGTCATAACACAGCTTACATTGTCCTTCGTGGTGATTTAGAATTTGTGAAAGTGGAAGCTTGCACTGAAGTGAAGTCTGTTTATTTGATTTAAGCATTAAATTATGCTTAAATCAGTATGAGATTTGAGATAAGGTATGAGATTTCTAGTTAAATGCTTTTATGTTGCAATAAAATGTTTTATAACAATTATTTTGGAATAAACTTTCTGAGCTCATTTTTCTGAAAACATCCAAGTAATTACAAACATTTTTAGATGCAACAGGACTCTACAACTTTCTACACTTTCTACAGGATTTCTACACTGTGCAAAGCTTACTTTGGCCAAATTCTAGCAGCTAACTTCAGTCTTTACATTGCTCACTCCCAGACAATATGCAGATACCTCAAGATCATGTCAATATTCTACAATAAGTTTCCAAGGGGCTTGGTAGCTTCAGTGAACAACCAGTTGAATCAGCCCATAGTGACTTTGAAGCCACCTGGCAGTGCTATAAGTGCCCTTTTAATCATCTTCAATATATCTCAGTATTTTCCAATCCACAATACCAAGTGGCAATATAAGCAGATGCCTTTGAAGACTGCTAGACTAGCATACAAATTTTTAATTTAGTTATTCTGATATATGTTATGGCCTTCTTGGGGCTTAATCTGAAATATGATTGCCAAACAGAAAAAGTTCTAAAAATGGAAAAGATATTTTTGCAGCTATGGAAACCAAATAAGGTAACCAATATTAAAGTAAAAAACCTAGCTTGCATTCTGTTAGATTTTATTGCAAGATTTTCTTGCAATAACTAGTGCTAGTCTAGAACATAAGAAAAGAAAAATTTCTGACTTTTTCAACTGTCAGTTTTTCAACAAAATAAAAAATTAAGTCAATATAAAAGTTTTTAAGATGTTCTAATTGGTATTAGATATAAAAACATGAGTCTAATGCTAATTAAAAAGCTACAATTCCTTCATATTTTTAATCTGCTATAACTTCAAAGTGTGCTAAACACAAGCATATTGTTAAAGCTAATAGTAGCATAAATAAGTATAGACCAAGTCCTAGAGTCCAACCAAGCTTAGATTTTGGATAAGTCAAGGACTTGGTTGAGCATTTAGTTTTTTCAACCAATTCAATCAATAGTGATTATTTTTATATAGCATATTTCATAGTTGATATTCATGCTGTATGCAGGTTTTTGGTTTGGTTTATGTGATTATATTTATATTTTAAAAAAAAAGATTGACCTTTGTCTAAAGATGAATTTTTTAACTTAATAGTTCATTTCAAATTTTAATTTTTTTTGATCTTCAAATACATGTTATATAAGTACTCAAACAACTATTTAATGAGAATCATTAGTCTAAAGCTCACTTAAGTTGATTCTTTGACTTTACTGGGATGATGAAAAAGAAGCTATTGGCTGCCTGCCCTGTCATAATGTGCATATATATTGCAATTGTTACTCTCTGAGTATAGTGTGTTAGACATGCTAGGAGGTGCCACTATACATGCCTTTGTACTCTGGTGGGGGTTGAGATGTGGGGGTATTAGCCATACTGGCTGGCTTAAAGCCTTTGCAACTAGCCTGGCTTGTCTCCATTACCGTTTCATAATTTTTTTATTCTCTTTTTTATAAACCAAATAATAATTAGAATAATAATTAGAAACTTTTTTCAACAAATATGCTTTGCTTGATTCTATTAGGATCCACTTTCAATGATAATGCCCATTCTACCAGTGATAGTGCCCATTCTACCAGTGATAGTGCCCATTCTACTAGTGATAATGCCTATTCTGCCAGTGACAGTGATGGCACCTATTCTGCCAATGATGGTGCCTATTCTGCCAGTGATGGCGCCTATTCTACTAGTGATAATGCCTATTCTGCTAGTGACAGTGATGGCACCTATTCTGCCAGTGATGGCACCTATTCTGCCAGTGATGGCACCTATTCTGCCAGTGATGGCACCCATTCTGCCAGTGATGGCGCCTATTCTGCCAGTGATGGCGCCCATTCTGCCAGTGAGGGCCTCTATTCTTCCAGTAAAGGCACCTCTGCTGGTGACCAAGCTACCAGTTCTACTTCTACATGCTCACTTTTGTAATCAAGCTATTATTTAGCATCTGCTATGAGATATTGGTCTTGCAATGCAAAAGTTGAATAACTTTTTAAGTGAAGAACAAATTTATTTTTGTAGCCATGGAGACCCATTCATGAAAATGATTACTTATTTTCTCTTTATCATGTTCAAAGGCATTCATATAAAAGAAAGCTGCTTTCCATGGTTGTTGCTAAGTAAAATTTTTAGATTAGAAGGTGCATTATGTACACCTTGTGTTCTTTTTTCCTTGGGCATTGGAGTTGATAGCCAGTTGTGGACAGAAAGCCTGTGCACTTGTTTCAATGCCTATATAGAGGTTTGATGATTTAACAGGAAAACAAAGTATACTCTCACTGCATGAAAAAGTGCATGCCATATTGCAAACTATGAAAAAATGAAAGAGTTTGAGAGGCACATTCACAATGGAGAAAAAGACCAAGATATTCAATTGCAGCTTATGAATCAGCCACTTCTATTAGATGGTGGCAAGCCTGAAATGAACAATAGGAACTTTTGTGCACCATTGTGTTACCAAGCTTGAGGTGGCAATGCTAATCTTATAAACCAGGTAAGTCATGTAGCTGCTATTGCTAATGCTTATTATCTTTTTCCATAGAACTAGAATGAAGTTCTCAATATAGCCTTGAAGCTGCTAAGAGAGAAGATTATCTTGCAAGTTCAGAATGCTGAATGCTAGGCTTTGATAGTTGATGAGACTATGTATTTACAGAAAAGAGAGCAGCTTGTGATCATTGCCCATTACCTATCTACCATCCATTGACTGATGGCTTTGTGCAGTGGAATAAAGACCCTGTGTTAAAGCTAGAGCTTGTATCTGAAATTATTGGCAATACCAACTCATAGGAAGATATTTGGCTTAGTAGTAAAAAGATTGCTGTAACAATTTTTTGTTGGTTGGACTTTATGCTATGCATGGCTTAGTGCTATAATAGTGCCTCATCAATTAAATTGCTCATTGTAAAAGACACCTGATTCAAGGGCAAAAAGATGCTCATATAGTTTTTGGTGCAAGATTGTTGACTAGGCCTATTTGAGCTAAAAATGCAAGGTGATCAATTAAGTTTAAATGGCCTCTATAGTGCATAGTAGAACATCCCTTAAACTAGAAAAAATGATCTGGCAATCTTTTACTTTACTGCATTTAAATATTTTTCACTTTTCTTTCTCATTTCAGCCAATTTACTTATAGCTAAAAGGCCTTTTGCACCTACTACAATTGTGCCCAAGGCCAATCTAAGGGCTAAGGCTAGCAGCCAAGCTGTGTGACATTGATATCATACTATGTGAGCTTGTGCTGCTGACGTCTAACAGCCAGAAAACTATTCACTGGCTGGCCACCCTACAGGCTATTGCAAAATTCTCGGGCATGTGAACAATGCCACGCCTCCCCTGAAGAGAGAGTTTGGTCAATGAAATATACCCTAAAAAATATTGATTTCCCATGAATCTATGACCCAACAGAAGTCCAAAAAAGCAATAGTTGAAATCCTATCGCATTGTCTGCATAGTGTACAGGTATGCTAATTAGTACAGTGATTTTTAGTACCAGGTAGGTACTACAAGAAGAACAAGAAGGTCTGAGAGAACATGGCAACCATCCTGCAGCAACGAAAATGCTAAAACAAGGTAGAATTTACGTTTCTGTTCATTCTCTGTCACTTATGGTTCATTAATAGTATTTTTATTACCTGTCCATACCTGACTGAGATTAATTTACACATGGAGCTTGTGTTTTCCTAGTAACGTTTTCAATTTTTTAAAGTTTTTGGAGCAGTGAAGCGATAGACTGGCACTGAGAGTCAAAACAAAGCCAGTAACTATTGAAGAGAGAAAAGTTTCGCAAAAACAGAAAGCATAAGCAGAGGTCATTGGGAATTACAAGCTTATTTTGGCGGCAAATGACTACACGGGTAGAATAACTAGAGTAAAATAGCTAGAATAGTTGTTAAAGCTAGTACAATATTTAGTAAAACAGAAAGTTCTTGCAATTTGCGAAGACAAGCCTACAGAATTTCTGGAAACCTTGTGTGCTGCAGAATAAAAAAGACATGCATTGACTGATGTAGAGCAAACCCGAATTCAAGTTCCAGCTACTGTGATACAGTACCATTACATGTACTTCAAGCACTTCATTTCATAGAAGGCCTTAAAACCTGCGACAACTTTCTGCTTTACCCAATACAAACATACGAGTTTAGTGGGTTGTCAAAATACAAGCATTGAATGTAACAGCAAAACCAATGTACTAACTACTAACTACTTTTTTCAACAGTTTACTTGTAGTTATCTTGGCAGTAGTAAATTGGAATTTGCAAGTTACAAGTTATGACATATTTGGCTCAGATGTGAAATGAATTATAGTTTATGATGGATTGCAGTAGACACGTGCTATACTGAGGATGATTTAGGGGGCGCTTATAGCGCTGCCAGGTGGCTTCGAAGTCACTGTGGGCTGATTCAACAGCCTGTTCACTGAAGCTGCCAAGCCCCTTGCCATACTTGCTGCAGAACGCTGGCACATGGTCAAAAAGCGCGTGCATCTTTGGCGTAACTGAAAGCTCGAGGTACCTACATGTCGTCTGGAAGCGAGCAATGTAGAGACTGTAATCATCTGCCAGACTTTGGCCAAAGCAAGCTTCGCGCACAGCGTTGAAGTCTTGAAGTGCTGTTGCGTAGAGCTTCAGGTGTGGAGGCAGCACGCTCCACAGCTCACTCGCCTTCAGAAGGAGCTTTTTGCACGCTGGGCCCTCCAGGCAACCTCCATGATACTGCTGCCTGCAGATGCCTGCTTCATAGGCCCACTCGTAGGCCTTGTTGCCACCCCAGCTTGCATTGAGAGCGTCAAGCAATCGGTTCACAATGCCAAGCATCATGTGCAGCTCTGGCGGTGGTACCACGTCCAGCAGTTCAGCAGAATCGCTCCCAGGTAGCAGTGGAGGCTGGACGCAGTTGGCAAAGTTTTTGGCTAGAGGCTGGTGTCCACCAGCTGCCTGAAACTCACTTGCCAGGTGTCGAATTGAGCCGAGCGTCCTCCTTTGTGCTGGTACTTCCCATGGAGGCCTGCCCTCACAGTACAGGCAGGGATGCGATGAAGAATGGCTCTGGATCCCGCTGATTATGTTTGCCAGTTTAAAATCGCAGGCCAACGTGAAGTTAATGGAGCTGATGTCGATGGTTGACATTAGTACACTAACGTTCTGGTAGCATTCTTTGACATCCTCAACAAGGGCCAGGATGAGGATCTTTTTCACTCCAGAGTCCATAAATCGGTTAAATTGGGCAGACGAAGTGCATCCTCTGCCATCCACGGTAACGCTGACGCACACCTTTAAGGAATTGCCTCCTCCATCAATCGCAAGTTTCACTCTCTGGTGCATCTCAGCAGTGCCTCTCGAGTTACTGACATGCGCCAGAAAAGCGTATACATCCCGGCAGAACACGACAGACCGTTTGATCACACACTCTTGTCCATTAGGCTGTTTGCGGAAAAACTGCCGCTGCTCAGCTGTAAAAAACTTGGCGACACTCTGACCTTCAGCAAACAGAAACTCCTTCAGCCCAGACTGCACGGCCTTTTTGCTGCCGGACGCTTCTCTGATCACTTGAGCCGCACGTAGCGTCTGACTGGTGCTGAGGTTGAGTGCAGTCTTTACGGCTCGCATAGTGCTATGCTGGACCGACGCAATCTCGGTAGTTGATGTACCAGCCACTTGAACTTGGAGTGGGCGCCCACCTGTGCCAGAAGTCAGGCTTGCAGTTGCTAAGGAGCCAGAAGAGGTGGCTACACCCAGCTTCTCACGCAGAAGACCGCAGGCTACGTGCTCCCTTGAGTAGGGGCTTAGGGCATCAAGATAGCGCAGTTTTGCCGCCTGTCC
The DNA here is from genome assembly GCA_002269645.1 of Macrostomum lignano. Lineage (NCBI taxonomy): Eukaryota > Metazoa > Platyhelminthes > Macrostomidae > Macrostomum > Macrostomum lignano. The sequence continues at coordinate 75,752 of NIVC01000020.1, forward strand.
ACACTGGTGCCTCAATCCACGTGCCACTGGTGATGAGCACGTCTCACAGCGTTTGACGACACTGTCTTCCATCGGCCCAGGTGCCTTATTTGGAGGGCGACCAAGTGGCGTCGCAATACCAGCAGCAGACTCATCTGGCATGAAAGGGTGATATACAGCCACATTCTTGTTGGCTCTGCTGGAGCCCACATGGCACACCCAGCAGTTGCAATCGGGCGTTCGCGAGTGAGTGGCGGAAGACAGCGCAGATCTGCAATAACTTGCTCGTAGGGCATTTTTGGCGGCAGAGGTGTTGGTGCAGGGCTGCTTTGTGACATCAGCTTGATTCTGCAGGAGTTGCAGATGCTTAAAGGCAGAAATCCACGATGGTCAGCGAAGCCTGGCAGCACATGGCATTCAATCAGCGCTTCAAGAGTGGCTGTCAGCGGTCGGTCTCCCTTCCGAAAGCACAAGATGCACACACATCTTCGATTTTCTTCATGTGAGCGCTTGTTGTTTGGCATTGTTCTGGAGCAGCCAGTGTCGCGGTATTTTTTTATTATTCTTTCTTGTATTTCTACCTGCACGCTCAATTAGTCTTATATATTGCATGCATATTTATGTAGCTCATACGTACATTCCCCCAAATTATTGATCGCCCCACCCCATATCACACTCAATCGTGTATTGTACGCTTTCACTCAGCTTATAAGTATCTCACTCAAATATACCCTTTTCATTTTCATAGCTAGTTGTCTCACTTACAGTAACTTTAATTTCAGTAAAAGTTTAGTAAAAGTGTAGCAGCTGCTGCTTGCTATTTCTTTTTGTTCTGAAGAAAACACTGGAATTAACTTGTCTCCTAGTTCTGACTGCCTCATCATCTGGAGATGTCTGTGGGCCAAATAGCTTATTGAAACAGAAAGAAAAGTCTGCAGCCAGAATATTGAGTTCAATTTATTTTGAGCCACGAGCATATACATGTAAATACGCTCGTACAATGATAAGTGTGAAGATACACGCCCTGGTGTGAATTCAGCACAATATAGTATGCAAAAACATAATTTTCAGGTGTACACAGGTATGGACAGGTAATCTAAATATACTAAATCTCTAATAAAAATACTATTAATGAACCATAAGTGACAGAGAATGAACAGAAACGTAAATTCTACCTTGTTTTAGCATTTTCGTTGCTGCAGGATGGTTGCCATGTTCTCTCAGACCTTCTTGTTCTTCTTGTAGTACCTACCTGGTACTAAAAATCACTGTACTAATTAGCATACCTGTACACTATGCAGACAATGCGATAGGATTTCAACTATTGCTTTTTTGGACTTCTGTTGGGTCATAGATTCATGGGAAATCAATATTTTTTAGGGTATATTTCATTGACCAAACTCTCTCTTCAGGGGAGGCGTGTGCCAGAACTACATTGTCATGAATTATTGACTTACCTTTGTCTACACTAATGACCCATTGATCTATACAAACACCATCAAGAGGTCGTGGGCCCATTTCAAGGCAAAGTTCCGGGTGATGCATGGCACTTCTGAAGCTTTGTTTGAATCTCATCTCAATAAGTATCTCTGGCACTGGCTCTTTCCTAGAAAGGAGTTTGGCAACTTCCTATACTAGGTAGCTCATTATTACTGACTAATTGACTTACTTGACACTTAAAGACACTTACCTTTTATCCTCCTACCATCTTTATGTTCTGAAATAAAAAAATGGTTAAATTAATTAAACGCAGTAAAGTAAAAGATTGCCAATGATCTAGGGGCCTATTAGTTTATAGTTTTGAGAGTCATACAAAGTCATACAAACTAGGCACCCCTTGCCCTGGCAATGGCACCCCTTCCTAAATAATGGCACCTACTAAAGCCACACCCTCCCAAAAGAAAAACCCTGGCCATGGGAGTATAAGCTAGCTTCTAGTCTAGGACTTCTTGAACTAGGGTAGGCGGCGCGGCAGGTAGGCCTAGATAAAATTAATTCTTATGAAGAATGTCCCCCACCCTAAAATGCACAATTTCCCATGCCCTGGTTAGTGGCTTTAAGCTAAATATAGGGCTACTTGATTTAAATTAGGTCCCTATAAGCTACACCAAGAATGTCATGACTCAATGAATAAGGCTTAAATTTGAAATCAGCCTTATCAAAAGCCTCCAAACCAAAAGATACAAAAAGTCAAAAATCCTATCAAAAAAGCCTCTATTTTATCTACCTAAAGTTGAAGAAATTAATTGGCATCAAAGTATCATAGACACAAGGTATCTGGCAAGTAAAGCCAAAACTTATAAGATTGACCTTCATATGTTACCTAACCTTTAAGTTCAACTAATTTACTAATCAATACTGGTAACTAGACTCGCAACAATATAAATATTTTCAACATAGGTAATTAATATACGTAATATATTTTAGCCTTAATATGTCTCGTTCTTATTGCTGAATTCAGAAAGACAAACCCATGGCCCATTGCAAAGCAAGCAAGAGTACGCGGGCCCCTTTGGCTTTTGAAGGACTGAGTTAGTCTTTTATTTTTTCCGGTTTATTTAAGAAAGCTCATTTTAAACAAAGTTTGTTGCAACTGTTGAAAGTTCTTTTTATTTTTGTAAGTTTAAGCACTTAACGCACAGAAAATGAAAAAAAACATAGTTTAATAATTAACTACATGTTATTGTAAATTAGCAATTATCGTGTTACCAAAAACGGTAAAAACCCTGAAGCCTGAGTAGTCCTGTCTAGAGCTCGAGATCTCAAATCATTTTCCCTACCTGCCGGGATAATATGTATTGCTTACCAGTGATCTTAGGAATATTTTGTATCATAAAAACGAAATTCTTATATAGCCTGCATACCACAGATGTTGCATAGATGCATGCCAGGCGAGGGAGCTGGGATCGATTTTTGGGGTATAAAAAATCGATATATAAAATAAATAAATGGGTATAATTTTGGTTAGAAGGTCTATAGTTCTTCGCTTTCGCCAATTTCAGTTAGGCGATTTTAAAAGTTTTAGTCAAAATACCGACAATAATGGGGCCGTCGATCAGAGCTCGACAGCTTGCCTTTATTATACAATATTTAAATGAGGAATACGATCTACTCAGTACCGGGCCTCGATAGCAAATTGCGCAGACTCCAGCATATCTAGACTAGTCGGGGACCCAGTTAATTTACAGTAAACAAGCCAGAATGCAATTGCCATGGGCTTCATGGCATGGGCTTCATATGGTACGGGAAAAAGTAATCATGTATAGGAGCCCAGTAATAATAATACTAATATAATAAAAATAATAATAAATATAATCCCTGCACCCATACTAAATGTCTTCATATATGGCAGTGTCTTCCAAATCCGCGGTGGCGCTGTCTCCCGATCAATTCAAGTAGTTACTTTTAAACGTACTGTAGAGATTTGCGTAAGTCCCGTTTCACAAGTCAGGTTTCGTTTGATAAGTTTGAGCGCTTCAGCCCTAAATCCGCGGGACCATACGCTATCATAAGTCTCATGTCATTTAAGAATTACACTTTAGATTGCTTAGTTTTGGGTGATGAATGTGCAGTTTTTTAGATTAAATTTGAAGTCTAGTTAGAAGTAGTCGAAATTGACCTCGACTTTAGCTCGCACGTAAGGGCTAAGGAAGATTCGGGTTATACTGTAGAGGGGAAGGAACGCAAAATACTCATAGTTATAAAGTCCTTTTCTTACGCTCGTAAAATGGCTTTGCGACAGAACCTCTTATTGGTGTCAATTCTTGATTAGATGAAAAGAGCTCAAACAAAATTGGAGGCCAAGGACTACTTAAGAAGTTACCGTTTTAACTTCGGTAATTTCATGATACATGTACATCGGTAACTTCTAGTGGCCCTTGGTGGAAAACACCGCAATGGTGCGTGGCAGCTTCCAGTTCCTAATCAATCACTTAATTCATCAATCTCTCGTCTACTCATTTTGATAATTTCTCTCGTTCTTCCGATAGTTTTGATAACTTACGAGATTGACCGCTAAAGAAAATTAAGAGTAGAATGATCGAAAGCAAGAAAACCCTTATTGTCGGAAAATCAATTTAGGTTAGGGATTTTGGAGTTTGCCATTCGTTTGTGGTGACAAAATATAAGGACGACTGACTTCCATTGCTTGCTTTTATAGAGCTTTTTTCAAAAATTTTATTGTACTCATATTTCATCATCTATTCATGTGGCTGATCCGAAATTCTGCTTTTGTTGAATTTTCTGTAATTACTCGAATTACTCAAGCAAACAACAATTTGTGTCTTCGGTCGAAGATCATATGCGGCAGATTTTGAGTTCAGGAGATTATAAAATACTCAATGTACAGCTGCTGTGAGCCTGTCTTGTATTTGGTGAAATACTAATAGTAAACTGAGTAGGTAAGCTGAGCAGATGAACTGAGTGGGTAAACTGAGTAGATAAACTGAGTAGGTAAACTGAGTAGATAAACTGAGCAGATGAACTGAGTGGGTAAACTGAGTGGGTAAACTGAGTAGATAAACTGAGTGGGTAAACTGGGCAGGTAAACTGAGTAGATAAACTGAGCAGGTAAGCTGAGCAGGTAAACTGAGTAGGTAAGCTGAGCAGGTAAACTGAGCAGGTAAACTGGGCAGGTAAACTGAGCAGGTAAACTGAGCAGGTAAACTGAGCAGGTAAACTGAGCAGGTAAACTGAGCAGGTAAACTGAGTAGGTAAACTGGGCAGGTAAACTGAGTAGGTAAACTGGGCAGGTAAACTGAGTAGGTAAACTGGGCAGGTAAACTGAGCAGGTAAACTGAGTAGGTAAACTGAGCAGGTAAGCTGAGCAGGTAAACTGAGTAGGTAAGCTGAGCAGGTAAACTGAGCAGGTAAACTGGGCAGGTAAACTGAGCAGGTAAACTGAGCAGGTAAACTGAGCAGGTAAACTGAGCAGGTAAACTGAGCAGGTAAACTGAGTAGGTAAACTGGGCAGGTAAACTGAGTAGGTAAACTGGGCAGGTAAACTGAGTAGGTAAACTGGGCAGGTAAACTGAGTAGGTAAACTGGGCAGGTAAACTGAGCAGGTAAACTGGGCAGGTAAACTGAGCAGGTAAACTGGGCAGGTAAACTGAGCAGGTAAACTGAGCAGGTAAACTGAGCAGGTAAACTGAGCAGGTAAACTGAGCAGGTAAACTGAGTAGGTAAACTGGGCAGGTAAACTGAGTAGGTAAACTGGGCAGGTAAACTGAGTAGGTAAACTGGGCAGGTAAACTGAGTAGGTAAACTGGGCAGGTAAACTGAGCAGGTAAACTGGGCAGGTAAACTGAGCAGGTAAACTGGGCAGGTAAACTGAGTAGGTAAACTGGGCAGGTAAACTGAGTAGGTAAACTGAGTAGGTAAACTGAGCAGGTAAACTGAGTAGGTAAACTGAGCAGGTAAACTGAGCAGGTAAACTGAGCAGGTAAACTGAGTAGGTAAACTGGGCAGGTAAACTGAGTAGGTAAACTGGGCAGGTAAACTGAGTAGGTAAACTGGGCAGGTAAACTGAGTAGGTAAACTGGGCAGGTAAACTGAGCAGGTAAACTGGGCAGGTAAACTGAGTAGGTAAACTGGGCAGGTAAACTGAGCAGGTAAACTGGGCAGGTAAACTGAGTAGGTAAACTGAGTAGGTAAACTGGGCAGGTAAACTGAGTAGGTAAACTGAGTAGGTAAACTGAGTAGGTAAACTGAGCAGGTAAACTGAGTAGGTGAAAGTCTGAGTCTGCGCACATGGATGCAGCCGGAATATAAAATTTATTTGCCATGGCCACCGTATAAAAAAGTATCCAAGTATCCAAATATTAATAAACACACAGCACAGCCAACTGCAAAATATTATATGAGTTATCAAAACAATTCAATTACGTTGAGTGCAGCGAATGAGCTGGGGGGGGGGAGTAGAAATGAGCAGCTGACAATAATTTTCACCCCAGCGATCTTAAAGCAGTAGCACGCCCGCCCAGTCTGATGTTTTCGACTGCAAAGGGTCTGAGAAAGCAAAGCAATTAATATTTTTTCAGTTATGCGCTTCTGGTGTCCAAGCCGACTTTTCCGTATCATTATAGCTGTGATGTTGGTAAAGATGGTCGGCACCTAGCGAGACACTGCTGAGCAGGTGCCACTGTCTCACCGCATTTTCTGCCTATTTGAATACTGCATATTTGGGTGTCTGTCTACGGACATATGATTCGAGCTCAGCCCCTGCGGCGCCACTGACAGACAGAATGAGCCACTATTGTTCAGTTTATTGCAGGGCGTCTATTCTTTTTTTAGAGCAAAACACAATAATATGAGCTATGTAGCAGTGGCACAATTGGCTGTCTTGAAAAAAACATCAACACCAAAATGAACTTCGGGCTGCATGGCTAGCAGCGGCTCCTGGAGGGGATGAAAAAAAACGAAAACTTAGTGCAGACACAGCCAAGAAAATAAAATTCTGTGTGATAATAATGGAAGCATATATCTCGCAGACTTCAGCAGCAGTAAGGGTTAGAAGCTAAGCATATAAATGTTATTGTTAATGTGTGCACTGGCAGCCAATTTTCAGCGATTTCAGTCAACCTTGCTCGTAGTAACGTTACGAGTTGCTTAAAAAAGTGAAGAATTAACTGTACAAAAAACTGAAAGCTCACTACTGAGCACTGTGATAAAACAGATGCAGCAGCTTTGAGCATTCCAGAGGCTTTAGCAACGCTGCTCCAACTAAACCCATTCGCAGCAATTATAAAATGAAATCCGAGTGCAAAAAGAAAAAAAAGGAAAATTTAAGTTCAATAATCAATAAAAAGTGTACGGGTAACAAAAGTACATGACGCACTCACAGAGTAGTTGTCATGAAACGAAAGTTTATCTTTTCATCACTTAAGCTCACGGTTTTCCTGTTCACCTGTGGGCGTGTTGTCAGTGGGTTGCTCTGGAGTTTTCCTGGGCAGCAGCGAGGTGAGGTACAGGTTCAGCGCCAGGTCGCTGCCCGCCAGGTTCGCATTGAAGCTGCCCAAACACCTGGGACACCTGGCCTCCAGCGTGTGTCCCGAGAACTCCGACACCAGGGACTCCCTTTTGCACAGCGGGCACCCGTACTTGCATGTCTGCAGACCCTTCAGTGAGGCGAACAGCTTTTCAGCGACGCCCGGTCCGCGCTCTTTGAAGGCGGCTCTCTCGGCCTCAGTCAGCTGCTCCTCGGTCCAGAACACATCGATGAACTTCATCCTGAGCACGGCTGCGCTCTGCACTCTGAAGAAGCCGCCGTCGCCCCAGCCGGAGCCCACGAGTTCATCAGCCTCAGGCTGTGTCTGTCGAAGCTCATCAGCACCACCGCGTGTCCGAAAGTCTTCTGTGCAACGGGTCTTTGGCTGATGTCGATTTCCGACTTTGTGAGAATGCCTTCGGGATTCTGCTTGAAGAACTGCTTGAAGCTGCCCCACTCGCTCTTAGTGAGGTGGAACCTCGCCACGACTGGCTGCTTGGCGATGACGGCGTCCAGCGCGGCTCTCTCATCGACCTCCTTGCACTGCAGCCGGTACTCCGGACACACTGTCCGCAGCACCTCGACTGTGCGGGCTCTGCGCTGTCCGAACTGAGCGACGATCTCGTCTCTGAGCTGGAAGAAGTCTGGATATCCGCCGTCCCGACCCACAACCCTGAGCATGCTCAGGTGCATGACGGTCGCCGACGCGACTGCATAGCAGGTGAGCTCCGACTGTCGCTGCGGCTCGAAGCCCTCGTTGGCCCTGTTGATGTACAGGTCGAGGTCCACGTCGGCCAGCACGTCCGACAGCGCGTCCTGCGAGCACACGCAGCTCTTGGCGATGTCGCAGACCTCGTCGATGAGGTCGGGGTGATTGATCTGGAAGAACAGTCGGGTTTCATTGTTGTCGGTGTCGATTGTCCAGCCCTTTCGGGTGAACAGGGTTCTGGGGACCTTCTGGGTGGAGACTGTCGAAGCCATGTGGAACATAGTCTTCGCTGCTTTTTCCCACTCCTCGCAATCCGAGCTGTAGAGGCGACGCGGTTCACGCATGTCTGTCTTTGTAATGTAGCAGGATACAATTGTGACCTCTGCGTCCTGAAGTTGCTTCAACAGAGCTTTCTGGTCGAACCTTTTTAAATCGGCAGGTTCGCCGTCGGATAAAACGAATAAAAGTTTATCGTTCTTTCGTGTTTTGCAGACATGGCGTTTAAAAAGACCAATCGAGTTGTACATTGCCTCCATCAGCGGAGTTCCTCCGTAAATGTAGGGCTCCAAGGCTTCCACCAGCTCGTCGATGTCCTGATCCGTCAGCTCCGTCTCGCCATCGGCGCAGGTGCGCAGAATAGTTTTGGCTTCCTTTGCACTGAATATGGACTTTTGCGACATGTGAAGAAGTTGTTTAGGTGGAAACTGATTTTTCCATTTCTTTTTAATATAGTCTCTGCACTTCTGTACGACATCCCTCACGGACTCCTCAGTGGCTCCGCTCACACGACTGTCAGTAGATTTCTCTGCACCTTGAACAGCAGCAGCGGCTACACCTGCTGCGAGTGGCAGAGCTGCTCCTCCTGTTACCGGGACTGCTAACAATCCACCACCTATGAGTAAAGCTTTACCTATCGTTGCTCCAATTTTGGCTTTGGTCCATCCCCTCTTGGCCATTTCTGAGTCACGATTCTTACATTCTGCAGGAATGAACTCGTTCACGACTCTCTTCAAGAAGTCATTATTGGCTTCAAGCGCCTTGTAAATCTGTTTGGCGGCATCTAGAGTTACCAAATTTTGAAAGTCGATTTCGTGAAGCTTGTCGCTCAGCTTTGGCGAACCATTTTTTTCGAGTATTGATATAGCTTCCTTTACAATGTCTGCAAGTAGTCCCTGCCTGTGCTCATGATCCAATTCATTTTGCGTAAGCCTTTTGAGTTCTTTAATGGTTCTATGTACAGCCGCACTCGTTGCCGCGGTCTTCACTTCTTTTGCAAGAGGAATCTGAGAACAAAATCGTAAGTGTTCGTGATAGAAATCGGGAAAATCAATGTCCGCAAGAGCCGGTCCTTCATTATTATCCTTCCGCATTATCCAACGGACTCCTCCTACTGCTGCTGCTGCTGCTGCAGCTTCTGGCATGAGCATTAGTGTGGCCCATGTTGGAGCTGGTGCAGCTATTTCTCTTACACTGCTTTGAATTTTCTGCTCAAATAATTCTTGCAATTTTTTACTTCGTCTCTTACATTCTTCAGGAATCAGTTTGTTTGTTGCCTTTTCCAAAAAGTCTTTATTATTTTGAAGCTGATTCAGAATCGCAGCGGCACTGTCAAAGTTGACCATCTGGCCGATGTCAATTTCCATGAGTTCTGAACTCAGATCGGGAGCTCCGTTTTGCTCTAGAAGCTTTATTGCTTGGTCAATAAGGCTCTTCATTAGATAGGCTTTGCATTTTTCAATCACACGTTTTGCAGCATTGGTTGTAGCAGTTTTTTTCACTTCATCTGAGGCACTCAAAGGCTGATTTAGTTTTGCCACGGTTCTCCGCGCACTGCTAGAAGGGTTTCTGCATTCGTCTGGAAGAAATTCCATGGCCATTTTATGCCGAAAGTCTTCGTCCGTCTTGAGATGGTCAAGAATCTGATATGCAACGTGGAGATCCACAGCTTTGTGCATGATGTCCATTCTGCCCCAGAATCGGATTTCTGTTGCACCTTCATTTTCTAGTATGGAGAATGCTTCATCAAATACTTCGACCTTTCCGGGGTAACTCCGCCACAGTTCGCGCACCCCCTGCATTCTCACCCGGATGGCCTCGATTTCAGGTCTCCTTTCATCGAGCGAAGCGAGAATGTCAAAGACCACTGGGGACTGCGGAATGCCTTCCGCTCTATCCTCGGCTCCAACGCCGATCGCAAACACGCGGCTCTCCTCCGGTGCGTCCTGCTCGATCAGCTGATCAGCAACTCTGAAGATGGAGCGAACCCACTTGTTACGAACTACGTATCCCACTGCCTCGGCAGCCTTCTCCGAGCTGAAGCTTTCTTTCATTGACCCCGACACGTCCAGCAGCACTCCAGTCAGCACCGACCTTGCTGGGCTGGCCTCCGCTTCAGGTGGTGCTTCAGCCTCCGCTTCAGGTGGTGCTCCAGCCTCCGCTTCAGGTGGTGTTTCAGCCTCCGCTTCAGGTGGTGCTCCAGCCTCCGCTTCAGGCGGTGCTCCAGCCTCCGCTTCAGGTGGTGCTCCAGCCTCCGCTTCAGGCGGTGCTCCAGCCTCCACTTCAGGCGGTGCTTCAGCCTCCGCTTCAGGCTGTGCTTCAGCCTCCGCTTCAGGCGGTGCTCCAGCCTCCGCTTCAGGTGGTGCTCCAGCCTCCGCTTCAGGCGGTGCTCCAGCCTCCACTTCAGGCGGTGCTTCAGCCTCCGCTTCAGGCTGTGCTTCAGCCTCCGCGTCAGGTGGCGTTTCAGCCTCCTGCAAAGTTAAGCAATTGCCAGGGCTATGAAGGATGCTTTAACAGTTTCAATAGACTTATGAAAATGTTTGCCATTTCAAGAACAAATCGCATATGAATTCTATTAGCTTATTTGACTGCTTATTGATAAAAATGATAAGCCTTAGTCAAAGGAACATAAAGATTGCGGCAACAGAAATACAGAAGATGAACACAACAGACAATATAGGCGAGTTTAAATTATATCTCATCTAGTGTCTAATTAATTTTTAGTATGCAAAAGTTATAGCCCTGAGCCCTTTGAATTTAGCCCTTTGAATTTTGAATTTGAAATAAATTCTATTCGAGCTACTATAATTTTGTCAGCTACAGCTATGGATGTACAAAACTTCGAATAAATAAATGCATAGTGGAATAATACATAAATAAATAAATAAACGCAATAACTGCGGCTGAACTGTCGGTTGCACAGCAGCCTATTTGGGGCAGGTGTAATCAATTAATAAATTATTAGTATTTATTAACTAATTATTAACTAACTAAGCATTAAAACTTCAAAAAACTCAAGCGGGTTTTGTAGTCTTTCTGTTCGCGCATGAACAACTCAGGAGCTCCCGAACTGAAAATAAGTTGAAGCAAGCTTTCCATTGTTCGAAGCTAGAGCAGTTTTGAAACGGTACGTTTTTGTGGTACTCACGGAAAATTGACGCATTTAAACAAATTTTTTTATTCATTGACGATGCTCAGATAATTTTCTTTCTTTCTTCCAATTAATATTAATATTGTGACAGTTCTAATTGAAATGCGTTTTTGTTATAAACGAATTTGTCTTTAAATTTGGTTTAAAACTTGAGTCCCAACACCTACTTTGGTACGGAAATTGGTATAATTTCAACGCATGCAGGGGTACCTGGTAAATGTCTGGTGTATGCACATTGGGTATGCTGGTATGCTGACGTAGGTGAAAAAATGAATTCTCTTCATATCTTCTGAAATATTTCAGGCTTGGTTTGTTTGGTTTAGTTTGGTCTTTTGGTTTCGCTGTATTTTTGGGCAAAAGCCACTGAAGAATAGCTGAGGGAACTTCCGCAATGTCAGCGGTTCGTCCACCTCGGCGGTTTGTTTCCCGTCGTCCGCGAGGATCTGCTTGTCTGGGCTGCCTAACATTCCGTGAGAGCAGTTCTGCAGTCCGAGGCCCTACCTGCAGTCCGAATCCCTACCTGCAGTCCGAATCCCTACCTGCAGTCCGAATCCCTACCTGCAGTCCGAATCCCTACCTGCAGTCCGAATCCCTACCTGCAGTCCGAATCCCTAATACGTGCAGTCCGAATCCCTACCTGCAGTCCGAATCCCTAATACGTGCAGTCCGAATCCCTACCTGCAGTCCGAATCCCTACCTGCAGTCCGAATCCCTACCTGCAGTCCGAATCCCTAATACGTGCAGTCCGAATCCCTACCTGCAGTCCGAATCCCTACCTGCAGTCCGAATCCCTACCTGCAGTCCGAATCCCTACCTGCAGTCCGAATCCCTACCTGCAATCCGAATCCCTACCTGAACTCCGAGGCCTCACTTGGCCACCGAGGGGCCGCAGTGTATCAGGTGGTGTTCGCTGTACGAAGCCGAGAGTTGAATTCTGACAGACTCGCTCGAATAGCAGGTTGATCAGCAATCTATCACCAACGTACACGTACAATGTACGGCACACAACGAACACGGTAAGAGATCCCAACTGAGTCCCTCTGAGCTCTCCAGTCAATCCAGTTTGTTTCAGTACCTGACAGGCAACAATGGAGCACGCAGAACAGGCAGTCCTCTCCTCAAATCCATCTCTCCATACGCACCAGCTTGGCACGGGATCGGCTTCTGTAAGTGTTTTGACGGTAAAAGAGTTCTGGACAGAGATGACAGCGGCGGCTTTACACTGAGTCTGTCTGGCATCATCCTGCTTTACATAGATTGACGTGTCTGTGCCGGAATCTAAATACATCCCAGCCGAGCAGGGGCACTAGAGTGAATCAGTGTCACTGAGAACATCTCCCGCACAGCACGCTTCAATACATGCATGTCCGCTCTCCATTTGTGGACAATAATGGTAGACGGGTTCTGACGCAAGATACCGCAGTTTTCTCGTCTCTATTCGAGACCGTTCTTAGTTTATGTTCTACCTATTAGTTATGCTCTGCAAATTTGCTGGCGTTAGAGCAGCTCTTTAATTTAAAATATGCAAAAACGTCTGGTGATTTTGAGCACTTCAGCTATAAACCTTTCCAGATCTTCCAGCTCAAACGAGTCTAATTTTCGCTAAAAATATCCTATGAGTGTAAACAACAACAACAACAACAATCGGGGCTAGACCCCATCGGTGCTGGCCGCCAGTGCTAGACTGTCAGGCGTGGGGTGGAAGGTCCGCTGGCCACGGACACGAAAGCTGGAATAACGGCCCCTCTGCTGGGGTTGACCCTGGTGGACCTGGTGGCAGGCTCGCCGACATGCCCTCTGCACATTCACGCGGCGACGCGGTGGTGCAAGGCCCCTGTCCTATGGTGAGCGGGACAATGACGGCTGGTTGTGCCATGTTGCAGTCAGACCGTTCCCGTAGGCCCAATGACCAGGTGACCCAGCGGGGCCGTCATCAACAACAACAACAACAACAACAACAACAACAACAGAATACGCAGTTAGCGTCACAGGGCGCGCCTCAAGGCCAGGTCGCGAACGAACGCTACGCCGCCGGCCGAATCCGGGGGCGCCGGCGTCAGCCAGCAGGCAGTCGACGAAACGCCGAGTGCGCGCCTGCCCCCGCCGGTAGGGTGCCTGCAGCGTCAGCAGCAGCACCTCCTGCACCGGCTCTGGGCAGTACGACTCGGCGCGGATGATGTGGCCTGCCAGCTGGAGTCTCCGATGGGTGTAAATGGGTGTAAAGTATGCATTTAAGTACATATAGTTGCGCCCATTTTAGGATTCCTTTTATTGTTAGGGAAATTTGATAAGTAAGAGTAGCTTTTTCGAGCACTTTTTCTAAGGGACTCTCTTTTAGAACTTCGGGGAATCTTAGAATATACTCGTACCGATCGCTATGTACTTCAATTCTAGATGTTCCCCAGTCCTCTTGGTAATACCTCAGCATCATCTTGGCAGATCCTACCTCGCAAACGTAATTTTCCACATTTAGGGATTTGTTTAGGAATCAGTCTGGCATCGAGTGTGTCATGGGAGTCATTTATTGTAGCTAACTTCGCTGTGGCTGCTCAGCTAGATTCCGAGCAAAAATGCTTTATGCATGGAAGACTTGTACTCCTACTTTCGGTTTCAAAGCGACTAGTTGGAAGTTCCCTTTTGTTCTGGGTGTTTTCAGGGTACAGCAATATGTCTATGCATATTCAGCTCAATTGACCGGTTTCCAGGAAATTATTGAGTAAACCTAACCGAGGAAGTTCCCTTTTATGAGAACAAATTTTCTATAGCGACACTGGCATTTTGCTGGACTGCTTGGGGTAGAGAGAATGTACACATGTTTTGAAACCCAGGTAGTTCTTTTTCTTTCAACTAAATAGACTTGATGCACTGCTAGAGACTGTACAATTCACATGTAGCTGTACAAGCTCAGTTCGCTTTCAGTACAGGTTCTTTCCCACAGTATAAAAGAGATAACAATGAAAAACTGCCGGAATTCCGCGTGCACTCAGGCTCTTCATTTTCTTGTTTACTGTTGTCAGGTTTCAATCCCAACGAAAAACTTAACAATATGTCTGACAATTTTCAAAGCTGGACAGACATCAGCATTCTTGGAAGTGGTGGCTTCGGAAAGGTGTGCAAAGTGTGCACTGACACCGGCTCAATATTGGCTGCCAAGTACATTGAGACCAGCGCGATGAGTGCAGACAGCCAGAGAGAAGTCCAGAATGAAGTATCAACTCTTCGGCAGCTGGACCATCCCAATATCGTTCGCTTCGTTACCGCAAAGCATCAGGGCAACAAGCTGGTTGTGTTCACCGAGTTGATTGAGGGTAGCGACCTGTCAGAGCTAGGACAACTCGCAGAACAAAGGGCTGTTGGCTTCTTGCATCAAGTGAGTATTTGGAATGGTGAAATAATTTTCTCAGTCTGGTACAGTAGCCTGATAATTAACTAACCATACCAGTCTTGTTTTATCGACACGTTTTGGAAGCATATATAAGCTATGCTGATTTTTAATGAAGCAACTTTATTATTCCTAAATTCAGATCTGCAAGGGCCTCCTGTACTTGCACACCCGGAACCCCCCGGTGCTGCATCGCGATCTCAAGGGCCAGAACATCATGGTGACTCGGGAAGGCATTGTGAAGATCATTGACTTCGGCCTCTCCATCAAACTAAACATGGAAATGAAAAGGGGAATGCAGGCTACTGATATACTCATGACCTGCACCAACGCCTGCGGCACTCTACCGTTTATGGCCCCCGAAGTGTTCACTACTCGGCGCTTCAGCGTAAAGTCCGATGTGTGGGCCCTCGGCATCACAGTCTACCAGATGATCAGCGGTGCCGTGCCATTTTACACTAAATCCACGACGGAAATCATTGACACTGTCACTGGTAGCGGAGCTCCCAGCAGACTGCCTGTCAAGTGTTCCGCGCAGCTGTCAGATTTCTACAGCAGCTGCACAGCCTTGGACCCAGGAAGGCGTCCTCCGGTGCGGGAACTGCTGCAGCACCCGATATTTTCAGGCTACTGACCAGATTGAAGCCCGCAGCAGACCTGCCTGTTGAATGTTTAACTAAAGACAAAAACAATTTTAGCTGCTTAACCGAGCTCAGTGACGATCTAATATATCGCTAGTGTTTTTATGATATTTCGCTAGTTTTTAGGAGCTATCTTATGGAAAAAGACAATAATGCTTCTGATTTTAACGCATCACAACTATTGAACAATAATTGACGAAATCGATTTAACGCTCCATTGGTACACTACTTAAACACTTGATTGATTATTCTATTCAGACAAAATTCCGTCAGCCACCTCTACGATTTTAAGTAATATCTCTTTAAATACACATTTTAGATCCAAATTCACCTTATGATAATATGATAAGACGCATCATATTAGTCTTAACGAAGCCCAGATTTTCAAAGGCTTAGTCAAAATGCGATCCATCGTTTGCCTTCAGATAGAAACGCAGCGTCCTCAGTCCTCGATAGAAATCAATAGCGAGGGATGAGGAGGAAAATCGCTCAAACTGCAGCAGCAGGAATCTCGCTTGCTGCCACAGAATGAAGCGAATAAACGTGCTGCATTGGTGGGTGCAGCCCACTGTATTTTATTGTCACTAAATAATCTTCACTCGAATAAGGTCGTAATAATCAATAATCATAAATCAATAATTGCAACGATTGATGGAAGCTCAATGAGGAAGAATCGCAAACGGCCGAGTTTGCGTTTTTGAATCACATTCTGATCGTTTTACTCTGCGCGCAAATGATGTTTTGCCATAAGCAATCCTGTACTATTGAGCGTGCAGAGCTGTCAAGTAAAACGAAAATGCTGCTTTTGTGTGTTCTGGGTGCTATTTTGTCTTTTGTGCTTTTTAGCTCATGAATTGTCGAATTTCCAATTTTTCCGAGTTTTCATTTTTATAATCTTGAAGTTTTCCAGAGAAGGACTGCAGATTTTGCTATTAAGTGCAAATAACATTGATCGCAATGTCACTTCACGGTAATGACCTCTGATTAATGAACGGTCATTATGGGTAAGAAAATTCAATCAATTCTTAACCTTCCATTTGTACTTCGTTATAATCAACGCATCACTGATTTCATTTCAAGTCATCGTAGATCTCTCACTCTGGATTAGTTATGTACAAGAGTGACTTGCTTCACACCTTTGCTACGCTAAATGAATTAAAAACTTAACCACACGCTGCTATCTGACTGTTACCTGCCCATTCAGGTTAGTTGTGTGCGGTAAGGCTGCAGGAATATTTTTAGTAGCTACGAGCTAGCACAATCCACCGAGAAAGTCCATTCTCAGAGCCTCTGGGTGTGCTTAAGTTTGTTAAGTACGAGCGACAAGCGTACAATGTGAAAGCGAAGTTCTCTTTCTAGTGTACATTTAGAAACCGCATATTCGTACAATATCTCAGAATTCTGTCATTGCGCCTGTTTTGTGTAGTTTGCTTCCATTTTCACTTACCTACCCGATAGTTGCACTCAGCGGCTCTCCAGATCTGTCTTATCAGAGACGCCGTCGTGTGATGCCAGGGTTGCATGCCAGATGTAGTGGCTTTCGTAAGTGAGTGTAAAGTTGTAGGCATTTTATACAGACAAGACTGACACACGTGACTAGAAATGAACTAAATTACAGCTGAGATCATAAAATTTGAAAAAAAGAAAGCAGACAAATGAGCAAATCTGAGTTAGCTACAGAGCTACCGCAAAATTTAAAAGATTTGGCTGAAATATATGTAAGCTCATAGCTAGAAAAGCCAGGAGAATGAAAGCAAAAACGAACATTAGCTTTGATTACAACGGTTTTAATATTACTTTTAATATTTAGAATACATTAATATACTCGATTTTCTGGTTGTGAGTACCCCAAGTCTGACCCGAACAGACCTTAGTACTCGTACGAGTATGCGTGGGCAAGCTGAATAAATGACCGGATAAGCTATATATTAACTAAGTTACATTAAGGATTAACTAAGTCACACTACTATAAGTTAAGCTTTGTAGAAAGTATCAAAGTACAATAAGCATTGTTTTCTGCAACTAAGCTGGCCACAGAGAAGTTCAGAATCTTTCACTTTATTAAGCCATTGTTGTAGCCGGCTCAATCATTTGTCTTTGCCTTCCTCGTCGTTGTCGGAGTCGCAGTCGCAGTCGCAGACGCTGAGAATTTGAACCAAAAGTGCATCGAAGAATGCTTTCTTAGTCGCGTCATCGAGCGGAACCGGAGCGCCATTGATCTCGTCAGTCACGACGTCTCCCATCGGGATGTGTTGCCCAACTTTCTTGCAGTTGCCGCAACGCGCCACGGCACGAAACTGTTGGCCGTCATACTCGATGGTGATCATTCTGCTGGGAGCAGCACGCGGGTTGCCCCGGGCTTTGTGGAATTCATGCAGCGCGTGCTGCTCCGCGCAGCTCGGCTCACCTCCAGCCGAACCGCGGACTTTAGGCGCTCCGTTCGGGAACTTTTCGTTCAGCATCCGCTGTGTGGTTGCTTCCTCGCCTTGGAAGGGATCCAGGCGCTGTGCCTTCCGAAGGCGGAAGGAATAGCCGGTGTATGCGGTACCTTCCACATCGATTACCATGGCGCACTTGGTTCCTTTGAGGCCTTCGGGGCCAGATTTTACAGCTTCCTTCATCTGTAGAGCGACATGCTGGATTTCTCGGACAATGACATCTACCGATTCTGCGCCCGCCAGTTCGAGTTTTCCCTGGCGAACTGCCTCGACGATTTCACTCTTCATCTGTGCGTACGCAGCTCTTTTCGCTGTGAAATTCTCTACGGCCTTTGCACCGCGGTAACCTGCCACACCATCAAAAACAAACGTCACCACCCAGTCGAAGCCTTCTCCAGCTGACATTTTACTGTTGCGGAGTTGGTCTACTGCATGAAAGTGTCCGTACAGCCGCTTTTCGTTATGAAGAGCCGAATCAACTGCAGATATGATCCCATCCATTGCTGCTCCCCCAGCAACTCCTCCGGCAACGGCTCCCGCGGGACCACAGGCAGCACAGCCAGCAATCCCACCTCCGAGAACGCCCACTGAACGCGAGGCCGCCTTCATGGCTTTGTCACCGCCCTCTCTGTCACCGAATGCGTAATGGCCGGCACCTTTCACGTGGCCGAGAACTGGAACTGCATCGGCAAAGTCGGAAACTCCCTGAAGAAAGTAGAGTTGGGACTCTTTAGCAAATTCAGAATTACCGCTAGCAAGAGCGACAGTTGCCACAACCTGCGATACAACAGGGCAACCCTTGACAAAGTTTTTTTGTGTTTGCTTGGCACCTTCGGTGTCGCCAGCAATCAGCTGGACCGCACTTTTTGTTTGGGAGATTACCGGCAGGCTGTCTGTATTTCCCATTGTTACTCTTTATACGTTTGCCGGCTTCATCAGTGATAGCAATTTAAATCCGTCTGGAAAAATGGGGAGGTTTTTAGTAGAAGGCGCAACTTTTTAGTACAGCTCAAATTATGTTTCAATTAAAAATTATCTTAAAAATAGATAAAATCTTACCTTGCTCTAAGAAATTCTGATTCAGATTATGGAGGGTGAGGACGGCTGTCTACATCTTTGAGTTAGTCTATATATAAAGAGACACTTGGTGTACAATCTTGCCACTATTATGCACGTAATAGGCAGCCACCTCACCTTTGCTACTTGAAAAAAATTCGAGGCTCGTGCTTTGTACGTCTGTACTAGCTCCAGTGCGATTTTCAGTACTAGCTCCAGTGCGATTTTCAGTACTAGCTCCAGTGCGATTTTCAGCATCTTTTGAGCATGGATATTAGCCACTCTCATACTACTCATAGCACGGATGACGAAAGTGAAAAAGCGTAGTACAGAGGCCGTCTACTCGAGTACATGTAGATCCCAGCTTTTCAGCAAGACACCAAAAGTACCAATAAAGCTTAGACAATAGCAGACTAGTTTGCTTTTTGTAGCTTATTTTGTACGATTACTTGCCTATGAACCACAAAGTCACAAACTTTATTCATTCATAGCTTGCTGATTGTCAGGCATCGGAGCACATTCGGTACAATGACAACTAGGAACACTTCGTTATAGAGTCTAGTAGTCTAGTCTAGTAGTCCTTGATTCGGTGATGCAGATTTCTACATTTGCGACAGTGAGTAGGCAGCCCAGCCCTCTCGTGACTTAGCAATTTCAACCAATGCTCTCCTTCTGGTAATTTTTATACTATTGTTAGTAGCCTGGCCTTCACCATTCGCTTGGTCTACGACTAAGGACCGCTAAAATTTATCTGCGTGACAACCGACTGACAACAACTTGTGTCAGCCCTGGCTGTGCTGTCAGTCGGGACTGTGCTGTCTCAGGACTGTGCTGTCTCGGGACTGTGCTGTCAGTCGGGACTGCGCTGTCTCGGGGCTGTGCTGTCAGTCGGGACTGTGCTGTCTCGGGACTGTGCTGTCTCGGGACTGTGCTGTCTCGGGACTGTGCTGTCTCGGGGCTGTGCTGTCAGTCGGGACTGTGCTGTCAGTCGGGACTGTGCTGTCTCGGGACTGTGCTGTCTCGGGACTGCGCTGTCTCGGGACTGTGCTGTCAGTCGGGACTGTGCTGTCTCGGGGCTGTGCTGTCAGTCGGGACTGTGCTGTCTCGGGACTGTGCTGTCTCGGGACTGTGCTGTCTCGGGGCTGTGCTGGCTATATGGATATCAATACATATAGTTAGGAATTTCCACATTGGAATTGAGTACAGGCACCATTTTTACTTCAGAACCACCGGGAAACTTAAGCAACCAAGGATTCGCTGAGTTAATGCTAGTTGAGTAGTGGCTGCATTGCTCATACAGCAGACCGATGTCACTCGATGAAGCCATGGATCTCAGCCGCGGTCTCGCTGTCCCCGAGCAGCCAGGGTGATGGATTGATGGAACAGTGTTCTCGAGCTTGCGGAGGCTTGAGAGTCCCTAGGGGCGGTCAGGCCTGAGACAGAGAGAAAAGTATCAGTTTCAATTGGTCATCGGTCATGCACTGCTTACCTGCCCAAGCACTGGTATTGGTGAACGGATCCAGCCGAAATCTCATGAATTTGAAGTGCCTTAAGATCCGTGCTGCAAGTAAATTACCCACCCAATTCAGCTCCTACCAGCTGCCACTATTCGACCGGCTCTACCAGAGTCAAATGCTTCAAAGCAATAATCACGGCAGTAGAGCCCAAGCGTATTCATGTTAATGGGGAAGATGCCTGCTGCTAAAGCGGCCTGATTTATAGGGCTCAAGTCCCGGACAAGCGAGCAAACCCCCCCCCCCCGAATGATCAGCCAAATACTTTGACTGTCTGCCCGCCGCGGCCGGCCGATCTCCAGCCAGATATTGAAAATAGATGGCCGAAGAATTTGATTTCCCAAGAGGCGGGGGAAGAGGTCAGATTGGGATCTCTGGCTGCAGCCGGGTTTCCCTTCGCGCGGATGCGGAGATGTCAGCTCAATCGGAGCTGCATTTTATTTTTATTCACCTGCCAATAAGGCGAACGGTTTCTCTTCCCAGATAGCTTGGCGAGACGCGGCTCTCCTGCTGCACTTCAAGCTGTCTCGGGCATTCGCGGGATTCCTGACGGCGGATTCCAGCTGAGTGGCAGCAGCAGCGGTCATCTGTTTTGAGTTGAATCTGCTTTTAGAGGAAGAAAAGCTTTTAAGTCTTCTGTTGCTTGGCGGACTGCTGCTTGCGAAGGCATTTCAGTTCAGGCATTTTTTTCCGGCACAGGTAGTGGTGCTGGACTGTGCGCGTTTCCCCGCTACCTGAGGAAATGCGAAATGCAAAAATCCGAAATCGCTGCTCTTTAGACTTGCCCGGGCAGTGGGGTTTGCAGCTGAGCACAAATTATTTGTTGTATTGATTAAATTCACAAATCCAACCCAAGGCCAATCTGACTCCTTGGGGAATTTCAAGGATTTGGCTGGGAGCTGCACATCTCGAAATCTTCTTCAAAAACGTTGGTTGCAGAACGTTTTGCACTTTTAACCTTCTGGACGCCTTCCAGATCGACCAGTTTCCGGGCCGGCTGGCTCGTTAGCTGGCATTCTGCGACTCTTGGAGCTTAAGAGGAGGTTAAAAATTAAAGCTTGGGAGACGGGTAGAGTGACAATGAGTGCGATGGAGTGACAATATTTGCAAGATTGAGGCAGAGTGATGCAGGACGCTGAGAGACGGTGGCCGGGAGCCCAGCTGGTCGGACAGCTAATAAACAGCAAGTGGAGACTGCCGGGCCGCCGCTGCCCCGGTCAAACAGGGCCGCCGCAAAGAGTGGAAGGAAAACACGAGAAGGCAAAACGAAATCAGAGGCAGCGGGGTTTGCTGCGTGCGCACTTTGCCCCTCAGCCAGTCTTAAACAGTCCATGCCCAGGCCACGCACAGCTTCAGGAGATCCTCTTGGCAACTCAGCTGAGCCGCTACTTTCAACTTTGCCGTGTCGCCTGCACTGCGGTCGATTTGCGCAATTCTGCACCGGCTTGAGGCCCTGGGCGGCTGCAGTTTTCTTAGAAAACACTCACTTTCTCCGGCCAGCTCTGCTTCTGCATCGCGAAAGTTGAAAGTTGCGCTTCCGGGTGGTCGCTAACTGCTTCCCAGTTCTCCGGTTTCGCCCATTTGCCTCCATCCTCCACACCGTAGGGAGAAGGCGGACTCAGCTGCCTGAGCCCTCGGACTTGCCGGAGACCTGCAAGCAGTCTCGCCAATAAAAAGATCGGAGCAGATCGGGCCGCCCCCCCCCAGCTCCCCACTCCAGCACGCCGCTGCCGCGCTCCTCCAGAAATTGACTAACAATTGTTTGCACTGGCGGCAATAGAGCGAGGCCCGCTGTGGGCTGCCAAGAGGCTCCGCAGACAGCCGGTTCTCACAGCCCCTGTTGCTCTGCACTCTCAGTGACTTGCTGGGGTCAAACAGGAATTGATTCCCAGCCTGCCCCGGTCTGACTTCTTAACCGGCTACAGGGGTTGGGGGACTGCCTGGCAAGTGCCAACTGTCAGCAAGTCCAGAGCGCCAATGCAAGTGTTGCCAGCCGCTCGCCTGTTCAGTCATAGCCCGCCCCGCCCCATTGGAGTTGATGGCATTGAAATGCGCCATTGAGCTGGGCAAGTTTATGGCATCCCGCCGGACGAGCAGCTGACGCCAGCGCCGTCTCACCAGCTGGCCGCGAGAGGGCTGGGATCGGCAGCGCAACCGCCACCGCGGCTGATTGGCCAACGGTCTGCCAGCCAATCAGAGTCGTCTGTGGCCGGCCGAAAGAATTTCCTTAGCAAAGAAGAGAACAACGAAGAAGCAAGCAAAGAAGACAAGGAGCAACAGAAAAGACGAAAAAACGGCGCCGGCGGCCACGAGAAATGCCGGACCTGACAAAGCCTGGCCGTCGAGAGCTGCTGCTCAGCCGGCTGCGGCAGCTGCTTGGCAGCTCCACAGCTCACGGCGTGAACAAGCTGGTGCAGCAAGACACCAACTGGACGGTGCGCGTGATCTGGTTCACGATCTTTGTCAGCGCCGTCTGCGGGGTGACGCTGCACACGGCCACCGTCATTCGCCTGTACTTCAGCTACCCCGTCAGCTCCACGGTGCGCCAGGAGGTCAACGGATTCGAGTTCCCGGACGTCACCATCTGCGACACCATGCTGAAGAAGTTCTTCCTGTACAATGTGTCCCACTATGACCGGCGCACTGAGGACCGCGCCTTCAGCCGCTTCTCCCAGGTGGTGCAGACGATGTTGGGCTACCAGTTCGGCTGGGAGTCCAAGAAGTTCCTGAAGGCCACCTACACGGCCTCCGGCCACATGTTCAACATGTCTGAGGTCAGCGCCAGGGCACAGGACTTTGTGCTGTACTGCGAGTTCGACCAGAAGCCGTGCAGTCACAAAGACTTCGTCCTGTACTACGACAAAGAGTACGGCAACTGCTACACCTTCCAGCCGGCGTCCAGGCAGCTGGAGAAGGCGGGAGCAGAGATGGGTCTCATCATGGTACTGTACCCGCCCTCAGTCGATGCGAACTTCGAGGAGGACCGCATCATGAAGACGGCCACAGGCCTGGAGAGCAAAGGCTTCCAGGTGACGGTTCATCAGCGCAACACGCGGCCGGACCCGCACGAGTTCGGCATCACCGCCCCGGTCGGCATGCGCACCGACTTCGCGCTGTCGCAGGCGAAGATCCGCCTGGCCAACACGAACACGCGGCCCTGCGCCCCGGCCGGCGTGCGCCGCTTCTGGAACCCCTTCCTCCGCCTCCACCAGGAGTACGAGGACCGCCTCTACAGCTGCGTGGAGAATGAGGACGCGCTGAGCCTGCTCAGAACCTGCCGCTGCACCATCGAAGGCCTGATACCAGCGGAGGAAAAACGCCTGCTGCAGGCGGATTACTGCCACGACATCCTCGACATGCGGAACTTCAACAGCAGCCGCTTTGCCAGAGTCTCCAACCTGGTGCTCAACATGTGGCGCATCTTCTCCGAGGAGCGCAAGAGGAAGTACGCAGCCCTCATCGTCAAGGTGATCGGCGCCAAGATCATCGAGAAGTTTCCCGATCTCGGCGAGCGGCTCAACCGGGCTGAGTGCGCTTACAACTTCTCGCAGAAGCAGAGCCTCTCTCTGTGCCTGAACGAGTGCCAGTACAGCGAGTACTCGTCCGCCATTGCGCTGGCCGAATGGCCGGACCGAACTTTCGCCAGCCGAGGCAGCCTCATCCGCATCAAGAAGCTGGGCAGCATGCTCGCCGACTACATCTCTGTGGTGGCGAACCTGACGCCGCCTGCAGCTCTGGTCACTTCGCTGGGCATCTCCAATCGAAACGTGTCTAGCTGCCGGGAGGACATCCACCCCAACTACGACCCCGCGGCGCTGGAGGACACTGACTGCACGGACCTGCAGCGGTTCGTCAGCAACACGCTGGTGCAGGTGAGGGTCTACCCCAAGACGCTCACCGTGCGCCTGCTGATTGAGGAGCGGAGCTACGAGCTCGAGAAGCTCTTCTCAGACATTGGCGGCATCCTCGGCCTGTGGGTCGGCATCAGCGTCATCACCATCTTCGAGCTGGCGGAGATCGCAGTGCTGTCTGCTGCCTTCCTCTACAACCTTATCAACAAGCCCGGCGGCGCCAGCGGCCAGCAGCAGCCGCCAAACTCGTCACCCACTCGCCGGGTCGATGAGGCACTCGAGGCTTCAGAACCGCCTCAGCGGCTGCTGCAGCGGCGAAGGCAGCGGCTTGACCCGCGAGATCAGGCCGAGTCACCGCCGCTGCTGCCACATCAAAATGGCAGCCTTCTTCGGCATCAGCAGCAGCAGCAGCAACAGCTTCAGCCACAGAAGCAACTACATCAAGAGCAAAGCCAGCAACAAGAACAACTGCTGCCGCAGAGGCAACAAGCAGAGCAAGAACAGCAGAAGAAAAAGCAGCAGGACAGCCAAGAGCAATCGCAGCAGCAACGGCGTCACGTGATGTTGCAGCAGCGGAAGGACATCTGTTTAAACTACGATATTGAGACAACGCTGTGACAGCAAAGCCAAGCTGTAAATTTACCTGTCGCTTTAACTGTACGAGATGCTCGATCCCCAGTGCAATTGCTATTTCACAACCGACTGCCTTCACTACGGTAAGCTTTCGTAGGGCGACTTCAGGTTTGCACGCTGCACCTTGACTTTTCCTGGGAAAATTTTCCCCCAGCCCGATCGATATTATTTCTAAAAGGATGCGAATGTAAAAAGTAAATAGAATATAGAAGTACCGGAGGGAATCAGACTAACGGGTATTGAACAGGTAAATCAGCGGCTTCAATGCTGCCAGCCTCCATGCTGTGCAGCATGGGGAGCAGAAAACTTCAGAAAACTGCCACCCCGCACTGTCACCAGCACCCCTGCCCGCTCGTTCCCGCAGCCTTTAATCTTAGCTCGCCATCGCTGGTTCAAGGAGCTCCGTTGCGCCCCGCTGGCCCGTCAGTCTCCCAGCGCTTTGTTGCCAGAGAAAACTTTGACGCGATCCCCGTTTATCTGGCTCATTGGTCTCTCGTTCAAGCTGGAGGGGGAACCGGGCGCGCTTTGGGCAGCCACCCAGACTGGCGATCGATAGAGCTGGACAAAATACTAATTGGCTTTGTCTGTGCGATACTCAAGAATTTCAGCGACTGTCAAGCTCAGTGGCGCTGCCGCTGCAAAGCACTGTAGGTCCGTGTTCTAAAAGCAATTCCAGTAAGTAATTTGAGCTCCTGTAGACACTGGCTGCACAGCTAAAACTAGTTCAGCACTTTCTCATCAAATACCAGATTCCTAAAGTACATAGTGTCTCATCTTCTAATAGCCAAGCCTGCTGCACCAGACTATGGTGCTCCCTGGTTGCAGCAGGAGTCCTACTGAGTGAATTGCTTCATTCTTTGCATCCTTATTTTAGCTCGTACTCATGTGATTCTTATGTGATCTTTATGTGATTCTTATGTGATTCTTATGTGATCCTTTTGTGATTCTTATGTGATTCTCATGTGATTCTTATGTGATATTTATGCGATATATATGTGATCCTTTTCTGACCCTATGTGATCCTTATGTGATTCTCATGTGTTTCTTATGTGATTCTCATGTGATTCTTATGTGATCCTTATTTGACCTTATGTGATCCTGATGTAATCAGATTTCAGTAGAAGTTTTGTATCTCTACAGCGAACAAATCGAATTGCAAGTTCCAGCCTCCATGACGCATCTATTAAACACTCCGCATAGCAAATCTTGTGGAGCTCTCAAAGTGCATTTTGAGCTTTGATCACGGCTGCGAGAGCAGACGCTGAGGCTCTGAGTATTTTTGCAGTTTCCCTCCCGTGGCTGTCTGTTGTTTATTCGCCTGCTAATGCTTTGATAATGCTTTGATCATCTGACTCCCGCTATCCACTGGGACTGTTGAGTCGCCTGAGTTTCCGCGCATTCTTTCCACTATGGCTGATATTCACCTGTGCACTCCGAATTGGTAAATATACTGGGAGGCTGACCGATGCCCCTCGAACCGGTGAAGCCAGCGCTGTCTTGCCTTTCATTTTGCTGGTTAGTGATTGAGTGAGCAATGCGGCATTAAGTAAGCAGGCCGGGGCCTCAATTATAGAGTTCGGTAGGCGTCTTGATAGTATACACATTCTTATTTAAAAACTGGAGACGGCATGCTGAAGACAGTATGAGTGCGTTCCTGCGCACGGTATTGGCCCTCTTGTATGGGTTCAGGAGTCACCGGTTCTGGGATCCTCCTGTCAGTACTTACTTTTGTAATAAATGTAGGCAGTCCAAAGAGATCGTTGTTAAAGGCCAACAGTATTTGCAATGGCCGATGCTACAAGTTCTGCAGATTAGTCTAGTCACAGATTAGCAAGGATTTGCGCTGGCCGATGCTACAAGTTCTGCAGTTTAGTCTAGTCACATATTAGCAAGGATTTGCGCTAGCTTTGGCCTCCGTGGCACTAAGTTATTTTGGAGAGAAGACAGCGCCTTGCAAGGTTGTCTGTCAGGCAGCAGCTGGATGGGATCCTGCTCTGCTAAGCCGGAGTCGAATAGCAGTTTGCATTGCGGCTGAGCCCCACAGTTCCGCAGCAGATCGCTAACAGGATTAACTGCATGCACAGGCCAGTTAGCTCGTGTGCCAGTAGCCTTAGAAAGCATATGAGAGCAGACAGACCCAACCGCCGAGTGCTGCGAACAGACAGACTGTTTGAGCTTCAAATCTTCGACATTCTCTTGGGCCGAATCGCAAGTGGCAGCTGAGTTCAGATCGCTTTCGAACGGCGGTCTTTAAAGCGGATTTCGCTGAGAATCACACGGAACTCAGGCTTAGGAATGTCCTCCCTTCCTGAGATGGTCGAGAAAAGAGCTGAGCCTGACCAGAGCCTGTGGAGAGGGCTGCAGCCTGTAAAAAGCATCCTTTATCAGCGATGAAGCAACCTAAAAGGTCTGCATTTTTGTGGGGTTGATGCAGAATCTCGTCTCAAAGGTATTCTGAAAGTTCGAACCAGAGCAACGCAGATCAAATGTTACAGCTGGGCCTGAACGCTAAGCGCCTGCTGCAAGAGCCCATTGTACACACGAAGCGCCTGCTGCAAGAGCCCATTGTACACACGAAGCGCCTGCTGCAAGAGCCCATTGTACACACGAAGCGCCTGCTGCAAGAGCCCATTGTACACGCGAAGCGCCTGCTGCAAGAGCCCATTGTACACACGAAGCGCCTGCTGCAAGAGCCCATTGTACACACGAAGCGCCTGCTGCAAGAGCCCATTGTACACGCGAAGCGCCTGCTGCAAGAGCCCATTGTACACACGAAGCGCCTGCTGCAAGAGCCCATTGTACACGCGAAGCGCCTGCTGCAAGAGCCCATTGTACACACGAAGCGCCTGCTGCAAGAGCCCATTGTACACGCGAAGCGCCTGCTGCAAGAGCCCATTGTACACACGAAGCGCCTGCTGCAAGAGCCCATTGTACACGCGAAGCGCCTGCTGCAAGAGCCCATTGTACACACGAAGCGCCTGCTGCAAGAGCCCATTGTACACGCGAAGCGCCTGCTGCAAGAGCCCATTGTACACGCGAAGCGCCTGCTGCAAGAGCCCATTGTACACGCGAAGCGCCTGCTGCAAGAGCCCATTGTACACACGAAGCGCCTGCTGCAAGAGCCCATTGTACAAGCGAAGCGCCTGCTGCAAGAGCCCATTGTACACACGAAGCGCCTGCTGCAAGAGCCCATTGTACACGCGAAGCGCCTGCTGCAAGAGCCCATTGTACACACGAAGCGCCTGCTGCAAGAGCCCATTGTACAAGCGAAGCGACTGCTGCAAGAGCCCATTGTACACACGAAGCGCCTGCTGCAAGAGCCCATTGTACACGCGAAGCGCCTGCTGCAAGAGCCCATTGTACACACGAAGCGCCTGCTGCAAGAGCCCATTGTACACGCGAAGCGCCTGCTGCAAGAGCCCATTGTACACACGAAGCGCCTGCTGCAAGAGCCCATTGTACACGCGAAGCGCCTGCTGCAAGAGCCCATTGTACACGCGAAGCGCCTGCTGCAAGAGCCCATTGTACTCGTTCGGGCCAAACAGCCGCCCCCAATGCAAATCCGCCGGTGGGCTGGGGCGGTCACGCACCGCTCTCTGCCAGCTCTACAGATCTGTCTGCGGTGGAGTGAGAGAGCTCTTAATTAAAAATCCCGGGAGCTGGAGTCATTTCTGCTGCAATAGGTCTTGGAGTCAGGAAAGCAAAGCAATTTCTGTGTTTTGGAAGGAGAGACGGACCAGAGGGCCGGAATGTTCCTGAGCTGAAATTATTTGTGCTTTGGCGTGCAAGTATGCGGCTCGTGCTATCTACATGTATCACCCTGTCCTCAGATCTAAGCAAATCCTCCGAATATAGACAAGCCTCCAAATCTAGACACCCCTCCGAATCTAGACACCCCTCCGAATCTAGACACTCCTCCTAATCTAGACACCCCTCCTAATCTAGACACCCCTCCTAATCTAGACACCCCTCCGAATCTAGACACCCCTCCTAATCTAGACACCCCTCCGAATCTAGACACCCCTCCGAATCTAGACACCCCTCCGAATCTAGACACCCCTCCGAATCTAGACACCCCTCCTAATCTAGACACCCCTCCTAATCTAGACACCCCTCCGAATCTAGACACCCCTCCTAATCTAGACACCCCTCCTAATCTAGACACCCCTCCTAATCTAGACACCCCTCCTAATCTAGACACCCCTCCAAATCTAGACACCCCTCCGAATCTAGACACCCCTCCTAATCTAGACACCCCTCCTAATCTAGACACCCCTCCTAATCTAGACACCCCTCCGAATCTAGACACCCCTCCTAATCTAGACACCCCTCCTAATCTAGACACCCCTCCTAATCTAGACACCCCTCCGAATCTAGACACCCCTCCGAATCTAGACACCCCTCCTAATCTAGACACCCCTCCTAATCTAGACACCCCTCCGAATCTAGACACCCCTCCGAATGTAGACAACCCTCCGAATCTAGACACCCTCTGAATCTGGACACCCCTCCAAATCTAGACACCCCTCCGAATCTAGACACCCTCCAAATCTAGACACCCTCCGAATCTAGACACCCTCCGAATCTAGACACCCTCCGAATCTAGACACCCTCCGAAGCTAGACAATCCCTCCAAATCTATAGACACCCCTCCGAATCTAAACACCTCTCCAAATCTAGACACCCCTCCGAGTCTAGACACCCCTCCTAATCTAGACACCCTCCAAATCTAGACACCCTCCGAATCTAGACACCCTCCGAATCTAGACACCCTCCGAATCTAGACACCCTCCGAAGCTAGACAATCCCTCCAAATCTATAGACACCCCTCCGAATCTAAACACCTCTCCAAATCTAGACACCCCTCCGAGTCTAAACACCTCTCCAAATCTATAGACACCCCTCCGAAGCTAGACACCCCTTTAAATCCAGAAACTACTCGGAATCCAGACAAATCCAGATCTATTCCGTCTAGCCACCAATGCCTCGCATTGAATGGATGCAAGCACCTCCCTCCACCAAGAAAGGCCGCGCAGAAGCTGTTGGCAAGCTTCACTTTGCATGCCAAGTTTGCCAAACTCGTAAAACAGCTCTCACGGAATGTGACAGTGCTTGGTGTTCGAGAATTGCGAACGGAAAGTTGTCTTGCAAGTCATAAAAAAGCAACGGTACACGGCCAGAAAAAGCCGCGGTCTTAATGGCTTTTGCCACAACTGTGCAGTGGCTGTAATTTTTTTCCCTAAATGCGAGTCGAACGACTTGGTTGCTGGCCGGGACCAGCCGATTGCAGAAAGCGTGTCCGTTAAAAGCAGCGCTCGGTCCCAGCCGCTTCAGCAGCAGCCGAAGGCTGGCTTTCTTTGATGGAGACAGCCCGCCAAAATGGCAAAATTGTCAACTCAGCTGCAGCCGAGCTGAATGCTTACTCAGTACTGATTCTCGATGTCAAAGGCGGGTCCTACGCGAAAATACGCCAACACGACAGTAAGGAATATAGCTTATTTGACACTAAAATATCAGCTGTTTTTACTTGAGGCAGCCCGTTTTGTCAAATTTCATTTCGACTACATGTTATGCTACATGCTACCTCAATTACCCCAGCTAATGCTGGCACCCATTTTACAGCTGAGTGAACTGAAGCAATGCAGAGTTTCAGTGTCTTGCTCAAGGACACAAATTGTTCAACTGGGATCGGGAATCGAACCCCCAACCTTCAAGTCATGAGTCCGACGCTCTGACCACTAGGCTACAACCACCGCAAAGACAGCTGGTATTTTATTCAAACCCAGCTTATGCAGATGTAATAAAACTTGTCTATAAATAGTGCCGTCCTCGCACTGGGCCGCGGTTCAGACTGCGTGTGATGCTGCGGAATGCGACGCCACAGACAGTTTGTCACCGCGATGCCCTTAAGCGTCATCACAGGGCCGGACCGGATTGCAGCTGCGACTGCAGGCCCAGACACACAAGGATAAAAAAGTTTTCTTAAAGCGGCATTACCGCCCAGGCGATCCCAGGCGCTCAGAAGCCGCCGGCCGTAATTTAGATTTCGAATTTGATTAGGCCGCCGCTGCTGCCAGTGCATTCGGCAAATATTAAACTGGCTTTGGCGTTCGCTGCGCACTAAGAGCGACTTTGGCCTCCGTAAAACTCAAAATGAACTTTAAGAGCCATTGTGCAACGCTGATTTTCCCTGTCAAAGACTGAGCCCTGTACCAGAAACCCTATCCCTGAACCAGAAACCCTATCCCTGAACCAGAAACCCTATCCCTGAACCAGAAACCCTAGCCCTGAACCAGAAACCCTATCCCTGAACCAGAAACCCTATCCCTGAACCAGAAACCCTATCCCTGAACCAGAAACCCTAGCCTTGAACCAGAAACCCTAGCATTGAACCAGAAACCCTAGCCCTGAACCAGAAACCCTAGCCCTGAACCAGAAACCCTAGCCCTGAACCAGAAACCCTAGCCCTGAACCAGAAACCCTAGCCTTGAACCAGAAACCCTATCCCTGAACCAGAAACCCTAGCCCTGAACCAGAAACCTCAGGCCTGAACCAGAAACCTCAGCCCTGAACCAGAAACCTCAGGCCTGAACCAGAAACCCTAGCCCTGAACCAGTAACTTCAGCCCTGAACCAGAAACCCTAGCCCTGAACCAGAAACCTCAGGCCTGAACCAGAAACCTCAGGCCTGAACCAGAAACCCTAGCCCTGAACCAGAAACCTCAGGCCTAAACCAGAAACCCCAGCCCTGAACCAGAAACCCTAGCTTTGAACCGGAAACATCAGGCCTGAACCAGATACCCTAAGCCCCTGAACCAGAAACCCTATCCCTGAACCAGAAACCCTATCCCTGAACCAGAAACCCTAGCTCTGAACCAGAAACCTAAGGCCTGAACCAGAAACCCCAGGCCTAAACCAGAAACCCTAGCCCTGAACCAGTAACCTCAGCCCTGATCCAGAAACCCTAGCCCTGAACCAGAAACCTCAGCCCTGAACCAGAAACCTCAGGCCTGAACCAGTAACCTCAGCCCTGAACCAGAAACCCTAGCCCTGAACCAGAAACCTCAGCCCTGAACCAGAAACCTCAGGCCTAAACCAGAAACCCTAGCCCTGAACCAGAAACCCTATCCCTGAACCAGAAACCCTATCCCTGAACCAGAAACCCTAGCCCTGAACCAGAAACCTAAGGCCTGAACCAGAAACCCCAGGCCTAAACCAGAAACCTGTGCCAAGAAACTGTTAATTACACTTGACTTCCAGAGCATCAAATGACCAAACAAATGCCAAGAACTGCAGTTCAATTGCTAGTGTTTGGATTTCAAATTAGCCATGCAAAATGAAAGGCAATATAAACAACTCGAATGATTAATAATGTATAATTAATGCCATTGCAGGACAATAAACATTTGATTAAACAGGACAGAAGCAAAACAAAAGAGATCTAAGCAAAGTTCTTTAAGTGAAAAAGCAAAAAAGATAAGATATTGTAGATATCATGCGTCCTGTGACGAGATGGATCGGGCGGATCCAGACACAGCTATAAAACATTGAGCTCTGAGTGCTCAAATCTCATGGAGACCGAGTGCTCAAATCTCATGGAGACCGAGTGCTCAAATCTCATGGAGACCGAGTGCTCAAATCTCATGGAGACCGAGTGCTCAAATCTCATGGAGACCGAGTGCTCAAATCTCATGGAGACCCATGCTGTGGGGAGCTCTGAGTGCTCAAATCTCATGGAGACCCGTGCTGTGGGGAGCTCTGAGTGCTCAAATCTCAAGGACATGGGGACCCGTACTGTGGGGAGCTCTGAGTGCTCAAATCTCAAGGACATGGGGACTCGTACTGTAGGAAGCTCTGAGTGCTCAAATCTCGTGGAGACCCATGCTGTGGGGAGCTCTGAGTGCTCAAATCTCATGGAGACTCATGCTGTGGGGAGCTAAGAGACAGTTCAGCCACTAATCACCGAGGACTTTAACAACATTGATCAAAGCTAAACAGAGAAAGCCTGTACATACTTCTCTATGCGGCAATAATCTTATAATGCGCTGACCAGGCTACTGCAGTCAGTAGGCAGACGCAAAAATGGTGTCCAGAGCGATCGGCTCGTCCAGGGTGAGCAGGCAGGTGTCGGGGCCGCAGCCGCGGGCGAAGCCCCACTCGGTCATGAGGACGAGCTCATCCGGCCCGGGCTCCGGCTCCTGGCTGGCCTGCTGCAGCGCGGCCAGCAAGTCGAGACCGGCCTGCTTTGCGGGCACCCGGGGCGCCGTTGCTATGGTGACGTGGGCCCGCGACCCCGCCGGCAGACGCGGCGAGCCTGGCGGAGCCTCATTCTCCGAGACGTCATGGTCCCACAGGGCCAGCTGCTGCTCCGAGAGGTCCATCTGCAACCCAGTCGGAATTACTGAATTTGATTTCAGTGCCGATATGTATAGAAAATCAACACTGAATCTGATTTCAGCCGATATGTATAGAAAATCAACACTGAATCTGATTTCAGCCGATATGTATAGAAAATCAACACTGAATCTGATTTCAGCGGATATGTATAGAAAATCAACACTGAATCTGATTTCAGCCGATATGTATAGAAAATCAACACTGAATCTGATTTCAGCCGATATGTATAGAAAATCAACACTGAATCTGATTTCAGCCGATATGTATAGAAATCAACATAACTACAAAATCGAGCCGAACCTTAAAGCTGACGGTGCGGGTGGTGACGCAGATGGCGGACACCGCGGTGTGGAACACGCGGCCCAGCGCGGCCTGCACATCCGGCCTGTTGTGGTAGTCTATCTGGCTCACCAGCTCCTGCTGGCTGGCGCCCCGGCGGCCGCAGAACTTGGCGGTGGCGTGCAGCAGCGGCGGCGCGGGCGACTGAGGCGGAGACGCGGACCGCTGCTTGCGAGACTTGGACCTCCGGCCTGAGGAAGCTGGCACTGGAGGCTCCGCGGTGGCGACCCCGGCGGGCAGCTGCGGCAACGGCTCCGGTGCGCCTGTGGAGGAGGAGGCCAGGCAGTCGAGGAAGTCGCGGGCCAGGCGGAACAGGCGGGCAGCATCGGCGGACTGCAGGAACCAGGCGTAGTAGGTGGGGTGCGCCGCCTCCCAGCTGGACAGCCGCTGCTCGATGATCTCGAGGGGCACCGAGTGCAGCTGCGGGGTAGGATAAGAAAATAGAGGCTAGATGATTCCCAGCTACTCATAGTAGTATGCGGTCCGCAGCTCCCGGCAAATCCCCAGCTACTCATAGTAGTATGCAGTCCGCAGCTCCCGGCAAATCCCCAGCTACTCATAGTAGTATGCGGTCCGCAGCTCCCGGCAAATCCCCAGCTACTCATAGTAGTATGCGGTCCGCAGCTCCCGGCAAATCCCCAGCTACTCATAGTAGTATGCGGTCCGCAGCTCCCGGCAAATCCCCAGCTACTCATAGTAGTATGCGGTCCGCAGCTCCCGGCAAATCCCCAGCTACTCATAGTAGTATGCGGTCCGCAGCTCCCGGCAAATCCCCAGCTACTCATAGTAGTATGCGGTCCGCAGCTCCCGGCAAATCCCCAGCTACTCATAGTAGTATGCGGTCCGCAGCTCCCGGCAAATCCCCAGCTACTCATAGTAGTATGCGGTCCGCAGCTCCCGGCAACCAACCGTGCGATTGGCGAGCTGCTGAGCGTCGAAGCGCCAGGGAGTCTTGGGCACAACCAGCAGCAGCACGTAGCCGAAGCGGGTGGCCAGGTCGACGTAGAACTGGAACTCCCAGCGGCGCACATTAGTGTTGTCCACAATCACTGGCGACTTGCCGCAGCTCATGGCCTCGTAGGCCCGGTTGTTGCAGGCCTCGTGGGCGTCCTTCAGCCTGTCAGCGTCGAACTGGAAGGCGCCGCTGGCCGGGTCGATGAAGAAGAGGTCGGCAGAGCAGACGGTGCTGCCGGGGTACAGCTGGCAGAGCAGGCGGGTGAGGGTGGACTTGCCGGAGCCGGGCAGGCCGCGCATGAGGAACAGGACCCGGTTGGCGCGCAGCCAGGCCAGGCTGGCCTCCTCCGCGGTGAAGGGGAAGGCGGCGTGGGCCAGCAGGCGGGCGCCGCTGCTGGGCACCAGCGACTCCGACTCGGTGGAGCCGACGGCCTCGCCAGCGGCGCTGCCGTTGACAGGCGCGGCCTCGGAGCCGGGGGTGGCGGCCGAATCAGAGACGTCGTCAACTGCTACGACCAGCCGGGAGCCGAAGTCGAAGGCGCCATCGTTGCCGGGGCAGTCGGCCTCGCCGCGGAGGCAGCGCTTGCAGGCGCTGTTGCTGTTGCCCATGGCGACGGGGTCGGCGGGTGCAGCTGTCGGTGGGGGGGGGGGGGGGGTCAGGATTGATTGACAGGCTAAATAAAAGGCGGCGCTTGAGGGCCTGTGGAGCACATAGATCCCACAGGATGCTCTGAATGTGTTTTGTATTTGCCCTGTTTGCTCTTGCACTAGGGTGGGTCAGGGTAGGACAGGTAGACTAGCTTAGACACGATGTTAGGAGAAACTGGGATGATACTGGGCCACAGCAATCATTTATAGATGAGAAAACTTGTAGATTCAACCAGAAATTTACATTGGATAAAATCAATATCATGTGACTCTTGGCCAACAGTGACTTGCATGTGTTCCAAGATTCCTGGATCCTAGGATTTGGCCTCTAAATCTAGGATATCCCAAAACAGATATCTAGGATCCTAAGATTATCCTAGAATTTAAAACAAACTTTGTGGCTTTGGGATCACTAGAATCAGAAGACTACAAGAATTTTGTCTTCCTTTTTTGTCAGTAGAAATGGCTAGATGATATGTAGAGTCACGATGATGCTAGACAGAAATGGATTTCATTCTAGTGACTAGAAATTGGAATTAGAAATCTATTTTTTGTCTAGCATCATCGTGACTCTGCATATCATCTAGCCATTTCTACTGACAAAAAAGGAAGACAAAATACTTGTAGGTTTCTGATTCTAGTGATCCCAAAGCCACAAAGTTTGTTTTAAATTCTAGGATAATCTTAGGACTTAGTATAATCTAGGACTGGTGTAGATAGTGCAAAAGTAGGATATCTATTACCATTTCTAGCAGATGGTACAAAGCAAAATACAAGTATCTATTAAATAAATTTAAAAAAGTAATATACTTGTAACATGAACTATCTCTTTGTGCAAATAACTAAGTTTTCTTATAAAGATAATATATCATTTTGATTATCAAATGATTCTAAAAGTTGCATACTATATATATATATATCTATTAGAACACTTAGAATTAAGGACTATATATAAGATAAATGAGAGAACAATTTTATATTACTATTTAGCAAATTAATTTAATCATTTGCTTTTTATTTTTATTATTTTAAACAGCTTTAGTGTTTAATATTTTTGCAAAAATAGTTCCAGGGATTAGAATTTCATAGATTCAAAATCCACAGCTTTTAATAGTTTGTTATTAAGCCTTATTTAATTTCAAGTTTTAAATAAAAAAATTAATCCGAGACTTTCTTGATTTGAGATAAGAATCTATTGAGAAATAGACAAGTATTAAATAGAATATAAGTCTAAACTTAGATTATAAGGCCTAGATAGATCTAAAAAATTATAATTCATAGATAAATATGGCATAAGTCTAGGTATTATATTTATAGGCTTAATGCATTAAGGATTTGTCAAAATTATAGAACAAACTACACTTGTGACTTGATCTTAAGTTAGACCTACTAGGCTTATCATTATCAATTTCTATTTAACACCTAGCATAACCTAGGCCTAGTCATTAGGTCTAGTCTTAAGATAGCATGATTTTATTTTATTTTATTGGAATTTAGTTAAGCCAAAATTAAGAAATAAAAAATTATACTATAGGTTGTAAAATGCAAATGAAATAGAAGTGAGAAGGGCTAGGCTAATTGGCTGCAAAGAGAGAGGGGACACAATGTACAGTGGCCAGTTTGCAGAGAGTAGGCCCTTACAAATCAAGCTGCACAATGCCTATGGCTAGGCTATGGCCGCTATGCCATGTCTAATAGGCCTAAGGCTAAAATTAATTTTTCAATCCTTTTAAAATGTTTTAACTAGGGCTGGGGCCTACCTTGTAGCAGTCAGCTCTTTGCAATTGCAGACAAGCAAATTCTTACAAAACTTTAAGCCTAGGCCCTAAATCTCTCTCTATCCCTCCTTTTCCAGTCTTGACCCTCTATTAGTAGAGTCTAGGATCTGCCTTTTTCAACAAATTTCTGGTTGGAACACTGGCATAAGCATGTCCAAGACTTAATGCCTAAAGCCTTAAAGCCTACCATGCACCACTAGGCCTAGGCTAGGCCTATAATTAACAGCCCAAGCATTATTGTTAAAATCAAATGTAAGCAAAGGCCTAAAATAAATTCTAGAAGCTAGTCTGCTAGACTGACTGAATTTTTACACAGGGCCTAGGCTAGGCTGTAAGATGCTCACCTTCTGCTTCTTTAAGGGCAAACTCGGTGTCACTTTTCAGTCGATGTGAAACATCGACCAATGCTAGCGCTGCTAGCTTTTCTGCTGCGTGATCCGTTCTCCGTTGTTAGGGTCTACTCGATGAGTCGATTAATTAGGCCCTACGATTTGAATCCACAAAACGTTTTCTAGGAATTCGGTAATCTAAGACTTACAAAATTCAAGACTTACGAAGTATTAGAATTGCGTTTGACTTTGGCCTATAAATAAACACAACTAAGCGCTTGACGGTTCTTGGTTTACACAATGTGTCGCATCGTTATGTATCATTTAATGAAATAATTCTTATCATTTCATTTAAATATCATGAACTATCCAGATACACTACTGGTATCAGTAGCACTGATAGAAAATTTACGTTTTACAAGAGCTATTGCAATTGGGGTGCTTTCACAAGGTCGAAACTTCACAAGGTCGAAATTTCACAACATCGAAAACTTTAGCAAGAGACTTCATAAGGTCGAAATT
This sequence comes from Macrostomum lignano, assembly GCA_002269645.1. Lineage (NCBI taxonomy): Eukaryota > Metazoa > Platyhelminthes > Macrostomidae > Macrostomum > Macrostomum lignano. Next base: position 113,333 of record NIVC01000020.1, read on the forward strand.
TCATAAGGTCGAAATTTCACAACATCGAAAACTCAAATAGCAGCCACTTTCACAAGGTCGAAACTTCACAAGGTCGAAATTTCACAACATCGAAAAATCTAGCAAGAGATTTCATAAGGTCGAAATTTCATAACATCGAAAACTCAAGTGCAGCCACTTTCACAAGGTCGAAACTTCATAAGCTCGAAATTTCACAAAGTCGAAAATTTTTCTATATCAAGAACCATACAGTAGTTTTCTACGTTGTGAAATTTCGACCTTATGAAATTTCGACCTTATGAAGTCTCTTGCTAAAATTTTCGATGTTGTGAAATTTCGACCTTGTGAAGTTTCGACCTTATGAAAGTGGCTGCTGTTTAACTTTTCTACGTTGTGAAATTTCGACCTTGTGAAATTTCGACCTTATGAAGTCCTTTGCTAAAGCTTTCGATGTTGTGAAATTTCGACCTTGTGAAGTTTCGACCTTGTGAAAGTGGCTGCTATTTGAGTTTTCGATGTTATGAAATTTCGACCTTGTGAAATTTCGACCTTGTGAAAGAAGGTGCTTTCGACGTTGTGAAATTTCGAGTTTGTGAAACCCCCCCTTGCAATTGAAGTCTAGTAAGATTAGACTTTCTAGTTCGCCAGTTTTTAGAATTCGCTATTGGAATCTTGGAGTCCATTTGCTATCTTATTATGTAAAAACGAGACTTAATAGATAGTAGGTCAAAGGGACAAGTTGTAAAGTAAGAAAAGCATTTTGACCGAGCCAATTTTATATTAGCTACAATTTTATACATATTTTCGTATTTACAGCAACAATGAAAACCAGCACGAAAAGAAAGCATTTAGCTTGATTAGATGCATATAGAATATGAGTTAGACACTCAGTTTCCACTACAGTTATATGTAGTGGTTTTTTAGAGGCAGGGGGTTGTGTGCACCTTGGCGCACTTTAAGCGACATAGGCACACAACCGGCGAGAGGCAATACTTGCCCATTCCGCCGACTCCCCTGAGCAGGCATACAAGCGCGCGGATACGTACGCAGGCACACACTCACACAGGATTGTACAGCGGCCCTCACTTTATTTTATCGTTAGGCATGTACACTTCACTGCGCCTTGGGGGGTTGGCTCTCAAGGCCGTTAATTGCACGAGCAGAGCCAAGTCGAGATTCCAATTCAGCCCCAAATTAATGTGACTGCACTTGGAATCGAGCCTGGGTCGCTGGCACACCAGAGCAGCTGCGCTACCGCTGGGCTACGGCCCCCTTTATATACATGGTTGGATTTAGCACAAATTAATAGTCAAAGTCTCTTCTGCAACCGCCGTACATTCTGTTGGAAGTCCTCAGTGACTAGTGTCTCCGCCATTCACTGTTCCTGCGCTTCTGCTTCCTGGCCTCCAGTTCGTAGTCAATGAAGTCGCTCTCTCGTACGTGCCAGCTCCAAGCGAAGGTTCCGCAACTCTTACCAACTTTGGACAGATTCACCGGGCTTTCAGGCTCCTGCTGATCCAGTTTCTTCCGTTCTCTGACCTGATTACGACTCTCGTAGTCGTCAGCCTCCCGAAGCGCCCTGTGCGTCTCGTTCTGCTCCTGAAGTATCGCGAAGTGAATACTTATGAGGTGACGCTCGCTACTTGTCAGCTGACGAGGCTCAGCTTCCTGCTGCCCGACCTGTGTGCTTTTGCTTTCGCTTGACAAACCGTCCGAATTGGAGAGCCCGAGGGAGGCTGGCAAGGTGGTAGCTTCGCTGTCGCTGCTACTGCTGAGGTAGCCGAAGTCCTTGCGTTGCCGTCGAATGAAGCTCTGAAGCTTGTTGGTGACGGTAAAGAGTCGAGACTTGGACTTGTGGCTTGGCATAGTGAGAGCTGGCGGGCTGGCCGTGCGATGGGCGCTGCGGTATCGCCCAGATAAATAGTCTGAGGGGCGTCAGGTATAGAAAATCTGCGGTTTCTCTGAAGGCACCAAATCGTCATCGTTATTTTTTCGGTGAATTCTTTTCCAAGGAAAATCCAGCAGATTGCAGGACCTTCCGCGAATTGTGTAAATCGCTAAAAATAGATTCCATACCTTGGCATTATTTTCACTGCTTGGTGTGCAAGAACGAGTGGGTTGCGGCTCGAAAGAAAACTCACACTTGTCTGCGTACGTTAATGTACATTTTGAGTACAATGTCGAGTGCACACCGTATGAAGAAATTTGAGCAGTCCTTCATCGTTCGTTGCAGACCTCTATTTCACCAGGCCTGCATGAGTCAGTTTAGCACTATTGATGCAGTACATGCACAAGAAAACATCCAGTGCGTGTATATATCTGGGATATTTACATGAAATTTGTTCTCACTTAATATTCGACATAAGGCTAATTCTAATTATAATAATAGAAGCGGTGCTAACTTTTCTGTATCTTCTGATGACGTCAGGAGAGAATTAAGAAAGGCTGTCGGTTCGCTCGTATTTAATAAGCAATTAAGCTGCAAAACTAAGAAAACATTTCGAGGACAGAATTTCCAGCGTAAAGAGAAAGACGCAATGAACTCACCATTTGAGCAGCCTCTGTTTCCACCATTTTTGGGCTTCAAGGCAGCCATTGCATTGGCCATGGAGTGTGACGATATTGTTATAAAAGCCGGCTTTCTTGCCTTAGATCATGCACAATATCCTGGCTTTACTGCTAGTGGCTCCTCTGCCTCTAACATGACTTGCTTTTTGGTAAGCAGAATGAGAGATGGATGCCCTACAAGCAGTCGTGCGTTTAGCAGCTCGTATAAACAATAGCCGTGAAATTTATCGTGCTCCTGTTTATTATTTAAATAAATTTTTAGATCTAAAGATTTAATAGTTTAAATTTTGCTATAAATATCAGTTCGTTTCTAAGTTCAAATTCTATAGGATAGATAAAATACAATAGTAGTATACACAGTTTGACAAGAGCTATAGAGTATTTAAAACAGTTTAGGCTATAAAAGCCTTGCATTTGTTCGGAATGAAGTCTTTGTAGAATCAACAAAGGCTCCTCTCGGACACGGACACGAAGACCCCGGCGCACCTGGTGCTCCGGCCGCTGTTCCAAGCGTAGCTCGCCGCCTTCACAAGTCGCGGCAGAAGCTTCGGATCGGCGCCAGTTGCTTCGGCGCTGCTGATCCTCGCGAACACCCGCATGCCTTGGCTCAGAACGCGCAGCAGCTGCGCTCGGACGGTCGGCCGGCCAGACAGGAGGCGTCCGAAAGTGACAGCTGAGAGTCCGTGACGAAGGCGGCTGCCGGCTTTGAGAGAGAGGACTCGGCCGAACAGCGGAAAGCGCCGGGCACCGGGCCGCGGCTGTACGGCGAGCTCCACTGCGCGCTGACCTCCGCCGGAGCTGCGGGTCAGAAACTGACGAACAGAGCCGCTGCCAAACTGTTGCCATGACAACCCGTTCACTCTTCCGGGCTGTCCAACAAGACGCCACGGAGACCAACTAATAGAGGCAGTAGATGTGGGGAGCTTCTTAGTAGAGCAAGTCTTCACAGATTTCGTCCTCGGATTTATTGATTTGGTCGCCACAGCAGTGATCTTGGTTGTCTTCTTCGCCTTCACTGGAGTCCTTTTGGTTGCCACCTTGGCCATCTTAGCTTTTATAGTTTTTGTCGCAGAGCTCACCGTGGCCGCTGCTTTGGTGGACCCAGCAGCAGAGGTGGCAGACGCTCTCTTCACGAGTCCCAGCATGCGACTTACGTCACCAGGCAGAGCCGGGCCATCCCTTGTGCGCACCTCGTGCTCGTAAATGTCCTGAAGAGCGTCGGAGCTGCACTCTCGGTATGCGATGGCCATCAGGAAGTCGCAAACTCCGCGAATCTCGGCGAGCGGCAGGCGCAGACCAGCCGTCACTTTGGCTACGTGATCCATAAACCTGGTTGCCTGATCGTCCGCTGAACGGCACTGCACACAGTACACGGTCACTCCAAGCTAGCGCAGCAGCTCAACCTCAGCCTTCCAGTCAATGCTATATTTGTTCCTGCTGCTGCCGACCTCATGTGGATACGAGTCGCCAATCAGCACCAGAGCTCGAGTGCTGTTCTTGCGCCACGTGAGGTGAGTTCTCGCCTGCTGCAGCACCAGCTCGTAGCACTCTGGCCTGTCCGAGCCACCTGTACTCGACACGGTCTTAGCGAATTTCACCAGATCAGCGGTTGAGGTGCCAAAGTCCCGTATCTCAGTTTCATAAATGTCACCGTAGTCGCCATGAGCGATGAGAGCCACGCGGATCTCCGGGATGTCCGCGCTGAGTCGCTCCAGCATCTCAGCAATATTCTTGCGCACTTCATCAAGCACTGAGCACATGGAGCCGGTGGTGTCAAAAGAGAAGGCCAGGTCGAGCGGCATCAGGCCAGGATGAGCCATGGTTCAGTTAACTAAACCGTTTGGATATTTGATGCTGATTCTTTAGTCAGTTCTTGGTTCTGCTGCTCTGAGTAGGGAATGAGTCGCCTACTTTTATAGACCCGAGATGCCTTTGCTTCGCATGTGGCCACACGCGAGCCTGCCTTGCTCTTGGTCTATTTTTATCGCAGCATTATGCTCTCCCAAGTGCAGCCACTGTACTCCTGTACGCCTCGTCTCCTCTGACCGTGACAAGCATTGTCAGTTCATGCGCGCACTTCCTGTTGACCCCACTGTCTGCTACTTGCCATTGGCAGTACGCAGCATTCTGTCAGATTTTGAATGTACTTTTGCATAAAAACTTTCATCTCCGTTCCGGTCGGCATGGTAAGCAGTGCAAACCATTTAGAGGATGCTGAAAGACCTAGCGTGCACCACAAATACAGATGGTGCACAAAAGCACAAAAGCACTGGCAGAACAGAAGCTGATTCCATAGCTATGGATGGACTGTGGCCTCTGATACACAAAATGGGCCTCTGTTTGTCTATCAATCTGTCAATCAGGAGCAATATCGCATGATTAGTCAACAGTTAAATTGAGGTTATCTTATGATTTGCCACAACTATAGGTAATCAGTTTAAAATAATTTCCAAAACAATCTGTTTTTTTGTTTTGTTTTGGAAATTTCAACTTGTCCCGGATAATCTTGAAAAGAAACTCCAAGAGATGGCTTGCGATTGCTGCTCTCTAATTCCTAAAGAGGCTGTTGTCCTTCTTTTTGTGAATTCTAACGACTATTGGTAATCAGTTCTGAGACTGACATTGGCAAATACTGTTGCATGATGTTGAGAAGGCACCTAGCGCATCCCTTCTTTTGTTCCAACTCAATATATCCCATTCTTTGGACTCTCTCCAACTCAGCCAAAGCGTTCAGCGACTTCCTTTAGGAACATCGTATTTCCACGTTTCCACTGATTCCAAGGAAATTCTTGAAGCCAGCAGCAACTAACACAGGCCTGTGATTTGCAGAGCCTTGCAGATAAAGTCAACTACATATGCCTGGTTCAACTCAGCTCAAAAGTTGTTGTCACTCAAGCTGATATATCAAGACCTTCGACACGTTGCAGAAAACTTGAGTATCTGCGTAGGAAGGTGGCTCATTTTGTCACAAACTTAAAAACCCCACTAGCCTTAAATGTTCCTGACATTACATGCTGGTGGTGACCTCATTAAAGCTCTTCTGCTGTGGTCATGATTGAAGGTTAAAGAAGGCCAAGTTAAAGAATTTCGGTCACATTAGACATGGCATCAAGGCAGCTGGAAGGTAGCGGGCTCCTTGCTGGCTGACCGAGCTTCTGCTGACCCAGATGATCTTCTGAAATTCACAATCTCAGTTAACCAATTCATTAGGAATAGAGGGTGGCCCGGCGTTCTGGAAATCCCCGCTACAACCGCCAAATCGCTATACTTTCATAAGCGCCGAATTTCATAAACGCGAAACAGTTTCTTCTGCGTGGTAAAACTTCATGTTAATGAAACTTAGGTATCTGCAAGAGGCTGCAAATCATATATATTCGGATTTATAAAACTACAGTCTATAAAAGCAATGAAGGTTTGGTGGTTAGAACGATTGAAGATCCAAGTCGAAGTTCCCGTCTCTCAAATGAACGCACTGTTGCACTGTACTTGTACGGAACTAAATAAACAAAATGCAACAAAACAGGCGGCCGGTTAAGTCTGGTTGAAATATTTAACATTTTTCTAACCCGTAGGATCCCCCTCCGTAGCCCTGTTCATTCGGTAACAAACTATACTATAGTATCCCTGGCCTGAGCGCCAAGTAAAACTGATTTTCACAAGTGCTGTTTTGAAGCTCTGCTTACCAAGCCGACCGGAACGGAAAGTGGCGGACCATAGACTACACAGGGCTCGCCTTGGCCCAAGATAGTTCTAGACTGCAACTTGGGTGCGGGCGTGGTAAGCACTGCTTACCATCAGACTTTTGGAGGTTTTAAACGGGCTCTGGGTGAAGTTTATAATGTACGTTGTACACGCATTTTGATTTTGAATGCACCGAGGTCGCGCTATCAAAATTTACATTCGACTGTAAGATACAATACGACTGTATCTTACGACTGTAAATTTACATTCGATTGTAAGGTTGAGATCTTCAAACACAGAGCCTAAACGGTTTATGATCTCTCTCGAAGCTCGTGAACGGAACGGAAGCCCTGGTGATCAATCAATCTTTAGCTGTTCGTCAACATGCATAGCTTCCAAATGGCGGCAAACAATTGTTGCTTTTTTCAATGCATCTCGAAATTAGTATGCTTTGGCGCCCAAACAAGCAGGAATTTGCTGTTACTCGTTACTAATTAAGGCATCAGTTTAAATAGCCATGCATTGATTCAGGATGGTAAGCATGGGGTATACATGTAGTCCAGTGCTACGTGTTTGACGTAACCTGGGCTGCATGAAAAACCTGTGCAGACCCCTGGGCTCTGGCGCAGAAAAGTACAGCCGCCAGGCCTCTCCCCTAGACTTTGTCCACTTCTGGATGGTGCAGTAGCTGACATTGCGGCCAAGATCCCATTATCTAGACAACGGGCCCGAGTTGTTTGAAGGTACACGCCAAGGCGTGGCCGCCACCATGAGGATTACCTGTGCAGGAGTACACCTGGTAAAAACTCTCACTAAGGAGACGGGACTCCCGGTCTGTAACAGACTAAGCTTCTTGACCCCAACTGTACTAGAAATGGCCGCGATTAAGGGACTCTATGCGAGTCATACAAGGAAGTCTATTTAGTGCTGGAAACGAGGGCTTTTGCATTAGGGGATCGATCTTTTAGCTGGTGGGCGACTCTGCGCTACAATTCCCTTCTCACTGAAGACCGAGGTGCTGATTTTGCCGGCTGACATCCCAGACGGGCAGACGACCAGGCTTGCACGCTGCCAGCGGTTCAACTAACTCGGCGATCTGGTGCCTCACGTGGAGGAGGACCTCCTGCGGCGCAGAGGACTTGCATGGAGGCCTTCCGTTCGATCCGGGCCGTCGTCCAGTCCGAAGCCTTTCCCGACCGCCAGAGGGCTCAGCTGTGGCAGACGGTGGTCGTAACCGCCCTGCTCTACAACGCCGAGACGTGGACGCTGACGGCTACGCTAGAGCGGCAGCTGGACTCGGTGCACTCAGGGCTGCTCCGTGCGGCCTTTCGAGCTGAAGAGAGCGTCGGGACCGAGGCCCTGTACGCTCGAGTCAAGCTGCAGCGCCCGTCCATCATTCTGCGCCGGCGGTGACCTCAACTGGCGGGCCACGTGATCCGGGCCGAGGGCTACTGCCCCCAACCTGTTCAGGACATCCTGTTGCTCACCTTGCAGGGCCCGTTCAGGCGGGGTCAGGCCCGAACCAGTCGATACGTGGACTGCCTGCTGTGACGACGCTGGGGCGCCCGACACTGCCAACGGAGCGGACTTCGTTCGCTCCCAGGCTATGCCCTGGATTTCTGGCCCCGAATTCTGACACTAATAATTCAGTTAATTATTAAGGTGGGATAGATTGAGAATGAATATTAGAAGGTGGTGAAAAATAGGGGGCGGGGGTGGCAATACCCAAAGACAGTGCAAAGGAGGAAACTACCTTATTAGACGGTGGCGGCTGCAGTCACAATGATCCGGGCGACTCAACGTGATGACCGGAAGTCTCAAATGGGGGTGGGCGTTAGAGGGAGGTCGCAAAAGATGGGGAAGGGGAGGACAGTTAGCAGATGTCTATTGGGAAGATTCTGAGTATCTAGGATTAATCGAAATGGTTAGGGGAATTTAGCTTGGTCCTAGGGGGGATCATCGATTTGGGTACTCAAAAACAACAACAGAATACGCAGTTAGCGTCACAGGGCGCGCTTCAAGGCCAGGTCGCGAATGAACGCCACGCCGTCAGCCGAATCCGGGGCGCCGGCGTCAGCCAGCAGGCAGTCGACGAAACGCCGAGTGCGCGCCTGCTCCCGCCGGTAGGGTGCCTGCAGCGTTAGCAACAGCACCTCCTGCACAGGCTCTGGGCAGTACGACTCGGCGCGGATGATGTGGCCTGCCAGCTGGAGTCGCCGACGGCGTAACAGGTCGCTGGACGGATTAGGCCGGCGCGGCGATACAAAGCCGCGTTGGTCACTCGCTCGTAGCCGATCTTGAAGGCGGCGCGCAGCAGGCCAGCGTGCGCCGCGTCAACTTGCTGCTCGAGCGACTCCGTCAGCGTCGATGTCTCGGCGTTGTACAGCAGGACGGTCTCGATCACCGCCTGGAACAACGCCGCCCTCTGGCCTCGGACTGCAGGACTGCCCTCACGGCTCACAGAACAAAAGGCAGCCCAGGCAAGCCCGTGGCGACGCCGCAAATCATCGCGGAAGATGGGAACCAGACCGTCGAGGTAGACGAACTGCTGACAACGCGGAAGCTCTGTCGCCTGTCCATCAGCGCCTCGGCACAAAATCGCTGCCTCGATGTCGTCCGGCACGCAGAGCGTGTTGACCACCAGGCCGACACTCGCCGCAACAGCAACTGGCTTGTCCAGTTGTCGCTGGGCGCCCTCGACAGTTGAGGAACAGCAGGGCGAGGTCGTCGACGTAGCAAAGCACGCTGAGCCGCCTCTCCGGTTGACGTCGACCCACGTGTCGCCGCAACAGAAAGCCGTCGTCGCTGGTAGGAAGAGCGGTCCGCAACACCCAGTCAAGCACGAGAACAAACAAAAACGGCGCAAGCGTATCCCCCTGAAGCACCCCGGAGGATGTCTCAAAGAAGTCCGATAGGCCGTCCGGTGTTAAAACAGCAGCTTTCGTATCATGCAGTACATCACCATGATGGCGGAAATCAGCTGCTCTGGCACGTTGTATGCACGGAGCACCTTTGGGAGTAACAGACCTGACGACCGAGTCGAATGCCTTTATGAAATCTATGAAGTTAACAATCAGGATCGACTGGCGTATCCGTGCTTCCTCGATGACTCGCCGAAGAGCCAGGATCTGCGTCACTGTGCCGCGATGGGGCCGGAAGCCGTTCTGCTCAGGATGCAGGTACGGATCCAGCACGGGCTGCAACCGCGATAACAGCATCCGATTGAACAGCTTCGCAGCGCAGGGCTGAAGGCAGATGCCTCGATGCTCCTCAAGCCTCGTGGTGCCCGGCTTCTTAGGAACTGCGACGATGTGCGCCGTGGTCCATTCGTTGGGTGCCTCCTCACCAGAGAGCACGCGATTCATCACTCTGGCGACCTCACTGGCCACACAGTGGATGCGCAGCGCCTCGATGGGCACCTCGTCCGGACCCAGCGCTTTCCCGCCCGGTGACTGTTGGGGGAGCCTCACAACATCGGCTATGCTGACTGGTGCTAGGCTGAAGCTCTCCTCTGCCGGCAACGGCATCTCCGGCGGCAGCCTCAGACTGTCTGAGGGTACTCAGTACTGCGTGATATTGAAGGCCGTGACCTGTTCTTGACCTCCGTTACCCAGCAACCCCTGATGACGTCACCCACCATCCGCGCTGTGATTTTACGAAAAATTGGGGTGGGGCGTAGCGGAGAAAATGATTTATGATGGGGGATTACATAACAGGCGGGAAAAAGCTTGGGGAGATAAGGGGTCATAGAGTCATCCCAATGAGTTATCACGGAGACACAGGGAAGAGGGAAAATTTTTGGGGAGGCCAAAGGAAGTGCCTACATCATGTTGTCATTCGATAATCCCTCTTCGCACTGCATGGCCCAATAGAGGCCTGGGGATTTGACAACTTTGGCAAGATCATCATCGCTGTTCGCTTGCTAGATTACATGTACGAGGTCGTAAATTAACTTACATTTATAATTCCGATCCAGGACCAGGGCCGTAGCCAGGGGAGGGGGCAAAGGGAGCCGTGCCCTCAATAGGCTGGCAAAAATTATGGTGCCTCCCTTGCCCACTGAGTTGGCGCCGTCTTCACAGGTTAGGCGCCCGGGCCTGTTTAGCAGTTCCCCAAGATTGCTGGCGCCCCACGATGGCGTCCTTTGATGCTGACGCCCATCCCCCAAAAAATCCTGGTTACGCCCCTGTCCAGGACGCGAGACTTTAGTGGAGAATTCGCGGTGACTCATTACATGCAAGTGGCTCACGATTTCCAAAGTAGACACGAATTACATGGACTTGTACATGTACATATCAGTCTGTCTATTAGCGCTAGACTTTCCCCCAAGCCGAAACCCTTACTAACGCAGGTGACTTCTCTAGCAGCTTATAATTTTGTTAATATATACCCCAAGCATGGCCGGACTTTAGACTATTGCTGGACTTATGTTTGTAAAGCTGCAGTATGAAATATCTAAATATGTTTCTAAAGCTGCAGTATGAAATATATACTCTACTATATCTTCTCTATAATTGAATACACTGTGCCGCATGCCGAGGGAAAGCCGCCAAGGCCGGCCGTAACTCCCCCCAATCGATCCCACAAAATTAATCCTCAAAACCGAGCTCCTCCAAAAATAAATCAAAGATGTAACCAAACTCGACGAGTGAAAGGAGCTCAGCTTTCACCTCCGCTTGGACGTGGCGTAGACCGGCCTAGGAGACAGGGTTTGGGGCGCCCACCCAGGAGACAGGGTTTGGGGCGCCCACCCAGGAGACAGGGTTTGGGGCGCCCACCCAGGAGACAGGGTTTGGGGCGCCCACCCAGGAGACAGGGTTTGGGGCGCCCACCCAGGAGACAGGGTTTGGGGCGCCCACCAAGGAGACAGGGTTAGGGGCGCCCCGCTAGGAGACAGGGTTAGGGGGCGCCCACCTAGGAGACAGGGTTAGGGGGCGCTCACCTAGGAGACAGGGTTAGGGGGCGCTCACCTAGGAGACAGGGTTAGGGGGCGCTCACCTAGGAGACAGGGTTAGGGGGCGCTCACCTAGGAGACAGGGTTAGGGGGCGCTCACCTAGGAGACAGGGTTAGGGGCGCCCCGCTAGGAGACAGGGTTAGGGGGCGCCCACCTAGGAGACAGGGTTAGGGGGCGCTCCACGATACAGGGTTAGGGGGCGCCCACCTAGGAGACAGGGTTAGGGGGCGCTCACCTAGGAGACAGGGTTAGGGGGCGCTCACCTAGGAGACAGGGTTAGGGGGCGCTCACCTAGGAGACAGGGTTAGGGGGCGCTCACCTAGGAGACAGGGTTAGGGGGGCGCTCACGTAGGAGACAGGGTTAGGGGGGCGCTCACGTAGGAGACAGGGTTAGGGGGGCGCTCACGTAGGAGATAGGGTGCCAATCAAGTGATAGGGGCGCCAACCTAGGAGATAGGGGCGCCAACCAAGAGACAGTGGCGCCCACCACGACACTAAATATCGGCGCCCCTTCGGGCCGTGACTCCTATATAATCAAACTTATTGTATGTCACTGTATTGATACACTCAGCAACATGTTAAGGTTTCCACCCCGAAACCAATGGTTCTCAGCTGTCAGCCCCAAGTGACGCAATGTATACCAACGCCTGCGGTCCTATTCTTAACTGCAGGTAAGGCTGGCTGGCTAGCTTAGGCAGGTGAGAAGAGAGCGGAGACTTATGGCAAGAGTTGGATTAAAGCTTCTACTTGTTGACCAGTGGTTTCTGAGTGCATACAGCAAGCACGCAATACTCGTAATTTGCACTCTGCAGTTGTACAGTGTATGTATGACCAGCCACACGGAGACAGGAATCCAACCTTTCTTGGAGGCTAACAGTATGAGCTAATGTACAGAAGCAGCCAATTCTCTCCTTAGCCCAATGTTTACGAGTTGCTATCTAAATGTCTACTTAAATAAGAACAAATAAGTTCTGCCTTCATTAATATTCAGATAATAAACAAAAAATCCAAGCTTCTATGACCCAATGTACATTTGAATTTACAGTTTTTTGTAAACAAAACAACGGTAGAAAAGTGGTGCGGGATTTAAATATTTATTTTTAGACGCAGTTCAGTACATTGAAAAGAGTAAATAACTTCCGTTTTTTACAGACTATACCGAAAAAACCAGCAAATTTGTATCTGCTTGGCGTGTTGAATGCTGTAGTAAAAAATTAATTGGTTATTAAATTCGTTATTCGCATCGTTTTCTGAATAAAATAAAACCAACTAATTATACATAGTTAGGTTTAAGTAAATCTGTGTGCTGGAGTGAACCTGTGTGTGTGCTGGAGTGAACCTGTGTGCTGGAGTGAACCGGTGTGCTGGAGTGAACCTGTGTGTGTGCTGGAGTGAACCTGTGTGCTGGAGTGAACCGGTGTGCTGGAGTGAACCTGTGTGCTGGAGTGAACCTGTGTGCTGGAGTGAACCTGTGTGCTGGAGTGAACCTGTGTGCTGGAGTGAACCACCTGTGTGCTGGAGTGAACCACCTGTGTGCTGGAGTGAACCTGTGTGCTGGAGTGAACCACCTGTGTGCTGGAGTGAACCTGTGTGCTGGAGTGAACCTGTGTGCTGGAGTGAACCTGTGTGCTGGAGTGAACCACCTGTGTGCTGGAGTGAACCTGTGTGCTGGAGTGAACCACCTGTGTGCTGGAGTGAACCTGTGTGCTGGAGTGAACCACCTGTGTGCTGGAGTGAACCTGTGTGCTGGAGTGAACCACCTGTGTGCTGGAGTGAACCACCTGTGTGCTGGAGTGAACCACCTGTGTGCTGGAGTGAACCTGTGTGCTGGAGTGAACCTGTGTGCTGGAGTTAACCTTGAAAATGATGCCTTCAGGATTAATGTTAATCTGCTCCTTGACTGTCAAATGTAAATTTCTTACTTTTCTTAAAGAGTAAAGTATGCAGGATTGCAAATAAAGCAAATGCGGAGCAAGAGCACCAGGAAAAATGAAACAAGCATACGAATGCGGATAAAAGTACATTGCATACAAAAATATCTAACTGAAAATAGCAGAAACGCATTCATTGAAAAGAAAAGAATGAAAATAATATACTGGAGGAAATATTTCCATACTGCCACTGAAGAAGCACGGTGAAGCAAAGTGAGCACAGCAGTTCTCAATCTAAACTTCACATTCGTTAATTCATATTAATACAAATTACAGCTGGCTTCGCAAAACTAAATTTTTCATAAAAATATTTCTGCTTCACGTGTCCTCCAAGGCAGTACGGGTTAAAGAGAACCGGGACAACTCGCAAATGCATTAAAAAAGAAATTGAAACGCAGTTAGAAACGAGACAGTCACGCGGCTGAATCCAGCGGTAAGATTACAAATAGGGCTGCCAGCCGTGAAACACCAGTGCCAGATTTCTAGGATCCGTGGCCTGCTTAATCAGGTAGCTCACCTGGCCATCAACATTCAGAGAAAAGTTGTCCTCACGGCCCGTGAGCTTCTCGCGCAGCCGTAGCATCACGCGCTCGGCCATCAGCGAGCGCTGTGGAACGCTGGCCTCTTTGCTGTCGTCTCCCGCTGCGGCCAGGGGCTCAAAGCGCGCTCGAGGCTTAGATATGTTCAGCTGCAAAGCGTTCGCCCGCTCTGGACTCAGGGTCCAATGATAGAGCGGGTCATGCAGAAGAATGGAGCAGATCGTAAGAATCACATTGGTAGACGAGCGCAGCAGCTCCAGAGTAATTTCACAAGCACGGCGGAAGTCACCTTCGACGCCCAAGATGCCCAGACCATCGACGATGTCGCGGGTCAAGCGAAACGGAATCGTCTCCGGTGTCGGCAAAAGTCTCCCTTGGTCGAAAGCAACACCAAGATCGATATGGAATAGACTGGCAGTCTCGTTGTGAACTAAAATGTTGCTTAAATGCCGATCTCCGAGACCAAGAACGTATCCAATCATGCTCCAAGCCGCCACACTGCGAGTGTAGGTCAGCCGTCTTAGGTAAAATTCGCGAGGCTCGACGAATCGTTCGAAAAAGAAATGGCGGAAAACCGGTTGGAGTTTACTGCAGATATCTTTGTACGTCGCTATGCGCTCTTTAACACTAAGTTTAAAACTAGATTCCATCATTGTGCGAGCCGCACTCGGAGCTATATCAGTTGGCCGGTATCGAACGTGGGCTGATTTTGAGCCTTGAGCAAGGTATTCGCTAATAGGCATCGTACCTTCGCACCATTCAACAATGCCGCTGCGTTGGCTCATCGGAATTACGTGGTATGTAGATAAAGACAGTTGGCGTTGCGAGGCAGCCGGGCTGTCACAGAGGAGACAGTTAACGGCATTAAAGACCTGCTGCATAACCGCATCTTGCCGCATGTCGTCGTTGCCTTTAATGAGCTGGCGTCGGATGATTCCATCTGAACACTGGATGCTGATGATCTTGGGAAGATTAATTCCTCCAGCGGTGGCATACTTGTCAAGAAATTTAACAGCATAAACAATGTTATTGTACTTCCCTTGAGCATCAACATTCAATTTTACAGTTGGAATGTGTACAGCAGAGACGTTTTGAAAAGCAGTGAGGTTGCTCTTGGTACTCAATGAGGTTAATGTTCCACTTTTAGACCTTTCGTCCTTTGGTAGTTGAAAGTTGGCCAACTCGACATAAGCAATACAAAATCGACTTATGAACTTCACAAGCCTATTCGAAGACTCACTTGAACGGAGGACTTGATTAATAACCTTCTCAGCTGCCTTTCCTCGATCGAAAACAGGGTTACCGGATGCTAGCGAGGTCCTTGTTGTCTGCATTCTCTGTACAAATTTACTATCCAAATTGGCGTTAGCGAGCGCAAACAGATTATAGAGGGTGTGATGCGGATGCAAACTGCTAACTCGCCCCAAAAAGTTACCTAATGTAGTTTGAAAAGATTTAATTGCCTCTTGGCCCTCCAAAAGACGTGCAGACAGCTGTGGAAAGAGTGGAATGAATTTGTCTAATCTGACTTTTTTTAGAGCGTTGGAGACGACTTCGGATACTTTTTGGTCATCAGTGTTATTTAACCATAGTTCTACAAATCGGTAGACGGACTTGTCGAATGCATCACCACTGATAAGACATTTCGATAAGTTTGTGACAGTATAGACAAGATAGCTAGCTTTGCGCTGCTGAATGTCTGTGATGCGATCGTTGTCAATTCTTGATTGTTTGTTCAGGCTATTCGTAAATCTTGATTTCTCTCCAGCCCTGAGCAACTCGCAAGCATTCTCTTTCGATTGCTTCGTAACAGAGCACCAGGCTTGAAATTCCGGCGATTTAGTGTAGTTTTGCAAGCTTGTGTATTGGGCATCAGAAAACTCGGCGATTGCGTAATGAAGCCTAGAGTTGGATACATTTGTACTGCAAGCCTTATTTTCGGCAACGAGCAGATAATCTTCCAGTATTGAATCGGCGTTTTCACATTTGCTTTCATTTAGCCACTGTGAATAACGTCGAACAACGTTCAGGTACGCATCGATGCCGATTCGATCATTAGCAGCTAGCGACTCAAGCGACTTCAAGCAACGCTTGCCCAACAACAGTGCAACATCTTTCTCTTGAGTCTCCCAGTAGAGACTTGACTCTTCGAATTTAACAAGATGAAATAAAAATTCCGGCAAATTATACTGAGCCTGAGCTAGGCCTTCAGAGAGTGACGATATAAGGGCCTGGGCTCTGCCTGTGCACTTTAGTGACACAAAAATGTCTTTAAAGGCAAAACAGTGACGTAAGAATTGTTGCATTCCGTTAAAATCCGGCTGCGACAGCTGAATTATTGTTTTATTCAAGTTCCAATGAACAGCTAGAGTCTTGTAGTGCTTGCAGAACTGAAAGTTGTCTGACCGTTCTTCAGCATAAGATAAAAATGCAGACAATAAAGACTGAAGCTCGCTGTTGCTATCGGCAACCGTCAATAAGCGTCGAAGGCAGCACAGACCAGAGCGCTTTTCAACAAATTCAAACAAAAGTCGATTGCTGTCGACATGCACTTGGGAGAAGTCACTTAAGTTTTTGTCCAGAAATTCCAAAATTTTTGCAGCAGAATCTGTCTGTCCGGCGAGAATATGCTGATTCGCAAGACTCAAATGACTCCAAAAGTCTCCTTCAGTAGAGAGAGCACAAGGCAGGTTTTGGTTAGAAATACGAGTCTGCGATTCCGGGTCCTGCCATACCGAAAAATCTTGCAGGCAACAAAAAAGAAAATCCTTGCGCTCCTCTGATGACTCGAAGAAATTATGCCCAAGAAGTTCTTGTTTTAACATCAGAGGCTTCTTGTAGTCGCTTAGTAAGCGCTGACAGCCCATCACTGCGTCCTCATTGGCTAAGTGGCTGACCAGCGTAAGCAAAACCGGCTCCGCCTCAGGTAGAATTGTCAACACTGTGGAGAAGTGGCATTCTAGGAAAAGATGAGCTAAATACGCATCACAGAGCTTTAAGGCGGCGGCACTGGCTTCCAGAAATGGAATCTCTATTGTTGGCAATGCAGATGAACCTCTGTTAGTCTGAATGAGCATTCTAGCAGAATGGAGCTGCAATAGAAATGAAGTTATTTGTCTCAGCCTCTTTTCACACTGACAACTCGATAAAAGGTCTGACAGAACTTGTGTAAAGAGCTCGACATCATTCGACGATGCTTGAGATAGGAATTCCGTTAAAACGCAGTAAAACACAGACGCACAAAAACTGGTCGAACATCCAACCAAATATTGCAGCTCCAAAGTGAAGCGATCCGACAAAGTATGTGTTCTGTAAATTGCTTTAATAAAGTCTTTAATCCATGTAGAAAAAGGTGATTGCTGATTTTTTAGCGCGGCGATTACATCTTGAAAGGTACCAATCTGAGAAATCCATTCAGTAGACCGACGAACTCGGTTTTCTTGGCAAATTGGGCCCAAAGATGCGATTGAATGACAGATTTCTCGAAATTCACTGTCCGCTGCGTGTTTAACTGTGGATTTGACTGAATCCAGCTGCAGTAATTTCTTCAGACAAAAAGCTGCTGCCTCTTTTTCTTCGATAGAATTACTAAATGTACTGCTGATGAGGACCTTAATGATAAACAAGCGCTCTGAGTGTAAGCAATTCTTGTGCTCTAAGCAACCACGACCGACAAGTTTGCCTGATAAAGTTGTGTACGAATTTGGCGCAGAGAGATCAAATTCTCTGTACTCCTTGATGACACCCTCTGTTGCAATCTCATTGAACGCCTTAGCGACTCGCACAATTTTTTCCTGGTCTTCTATTGTCTCGGTCTTGTCTAGCCTTTCCTCTAAAGAGACAATAAAGTCACTCCAGCAAGATGATTTTAACGAAGAATTAATGCAGAAGGACGAATATGAGTTAAACACAGCATTTGTGACATTCACAACACTTGCTCCAGTAACAAGCGCGGAAAAAACAGAGTGACAGAGTGAATCCTCTGCAGTGAACTTAGGCACGTCAAGCTCTGAAATTATTGCTTGACAGCAGTTGTCCTCGGAGGCATGCAGCAAAATATCCAGAATTTTAGTCATGCACTTCAAGTGAGACGCGTTACTGACGTTTTTACGCAGGTTTGCGAAGAAGTTAGCAATGATCAAACTGCAGTTCAGGCGCTTTAAAAATAATGAGCTCTCCAGGACAACAACGACTGTTGAGAGAACCAACTCGAAACAGCAAGACGCGGCGGCGTGAGTTGATGAGCTCGAAACTTCTTTAATTTTCACAGCTGCTATCAGAAGAGTATTAAGAACTTGCAAATTGTCAAATAATGAAAAATGATTCGGAAAGCTAGCTGACAGCTTTACTAGGTAGTTGACAAGATTGCAGCCACTTAGAAGGCTAATTAGTTTGTACTGTGCATCATGTGTGCTCCAGAACTCAACTGCTGCACAACAAACGTTAAGGACTAGCCCGCTCACCAATTCGGCGCTAGCAAATGGTTCAAGTGGATTTTTTGCTCGAGTGTTGGATAAAAATGAGCAACAGAAAATAATGAAATCTTCAACAGAACTACCTGATAGGGCCAGTTCACTTGGCAGAAAGCAACAACCAGTTATCAAAAACCTTCCAAGATCCCGGCAAACAAGTTCCACTCCATAGTTTTTTAAGTCAATTAGTGTCTTTAGCCGATCAAGTGAATCCGAACTCTTGTTTAGAAAGCACTCGGCCAATTTAGGAGCAAAAACTGATATTTGACAAATTGACAGCAGTTTTTTAGCCGGCAATGACAAAATATCAGCTACTTGCTGTACGCTCGATAATGACTGAACAGAAGCACTGACGCATTCCTCCGTGCATTCAGAAACGAATTGCAGAGCTGATGTGTAGTCAAAAAGAGCAGTGGGAAACTGCGAAAGCTTGTTTCTTGTCAGCCACTCAGCCAGACACAAGGACAAGTGAAATTTAGGGGCATAGTCGCGAATACTAGCAGCGGATGACTTCATGACGTCTCTTGCAGACTCTAAATCGAGCAAACCTTCCTGGAGCATCTGAATTAGAGAGAGTAAATTGTGGCCCCGCTGTGACGCATTTGAACTTTGAAGTATGATTGTCATTGCGCGCTTAACTATTGAAACCCGTGATCGCTTCAAATCGTTTAGAAACTGGGTATCTTCAATAGTGACTTCAATAGAAAACAGATTTTTAATGGCGTTCAAAACAGCGGAAACATGATCTGCGTCTTTCCAGTCAATAAAACGAACGTTATTTGCAGCTTTCGTTGCAACCGCATCACAAAAATGTCCGAGTTGTTCAAGAATATAGCGAAAAATCGTCGTACCTTGCTTTTGTCTTGAAAGTAAACTAGGTCTAAGTTTACACACACGAATCGTGCATTCTAACCATGAT
The DNA here is from genome assembly GCA_002269645.1 of Macrostomum lignano. Classification (NCBI taxonomy): domain Eukaryota; kingdom Metazoa; phylum Platyhelminthes; family Macrostomidae; genus Macrostomum; species Macrostomum lignano. The sequence continues at coordinate 132,377 of NIVC01000020.1, forward strand.
TTCAGTAGACAGGTGCTGCACGCGATTCCTTCTTGACAAAGCATGATAACGACAAGAAGCTCCTGACAATAGTTAAAATAATTCTCTACACTGTCGTGACAAAAGTTTCCCAGCTTTTCAATGAATTCAGCAAAAATATCACAAAACTGCACAATAACTGGTTGATTCTTCCGAAACTCTCGGAAACCACGACGGAAAACATCAAATGCTAGCTTTATGTATTGCTGCGTCGAATCAACAGTGGAAGAAAACTGAATGAATTCCTTCACTAGGAATATAGCAAAAGCGTGCAGATCGGAGTTGCGAGCTGAAAAACTTGAGGAGCTGCCTTGCGCGAGTAGCTTTAATGAGTCTGTAACTTCATCGCAGTTGTCGTAGTCTAATTCAGACGTTAAGCGAAGATACGCTTTTAGAAGGGATTGACGGAGTCTCTCTTGCCTGTTGATTGTAACTTCGCGGCAGTTTGAAGTGTAGTCATTGGCTGATAGCGTGTCGTCACATGTTGGCGAAAACTCCGTTTCGTCTTCGAGGTTTAGAACAGACAAGTCACGTTCGCTGGAATTATTTGTAGTCAAAAGATCGAAAAACAACTTCTTCACGTTAAGAAGAAATGCTTTAATAGGCTTCGCTAACACGCTTATGATTAAAGGTCGGAAAACCTTAACAAAGTCTCCTACTTGATCTGCGAAATAAAAAAGATCGCATTTATCTCTCAGAGTCTCGCAAGTCCGAAGCAAGGACGAAAGTGCTTGGGCAACAATAGCCGGATTTTCAATTAAGTTGCAGCACTGAAGGAATGCAGAAGATATAGTAATATCAACAAATTCATTAAAGCTTGATGGTTTGAAGTCTTTAATAGTAGACTCGACTATTTTCGAGATCTCGATTAATGTCGGGTCTGATAAACAATAGCACTTTCTATATCGGTCGCTGCAACACGGTGCCTCCCGACTGACAATAGCAATGCTCACATCGGCAATGTGACAAAACTCTTTCAGTTGAATGGAAACTGGCTTTACCGATAGGCTCAGCTCGAAAGCACACAAAAGCCAGTTCAGGACAGAAATGTTTGAGTCACCGGAGTAAGAAGCTGATAAAGCTTGACACAAATGAAATGACAGCTGACGGAAATTTTTCCGAGTCATCATATTAAAGGAAAACTTCCAGAAGGATTCCATGAAATCTTCATCAAATTGAACATTCCATTTTTCGAAGCAGTCGGTCACAAGCCTAATCAGAAACGATAGAATCACATCGTCTTTGTGATATTTCTGGACATGAATGAGAGTAGACTGCAGACGTTTGAGGCTTGTGTTTGGCACATTTTTCGACTCAAAAAGAGCACGAATTAACTTAATGTCAAGAATCACTGCGACGTCATCAGCGCTAACAGACTCAATGCTGTCGCATGCTTCTTCAATTGCAGAAGCACATCTCTGCCGCTTGTTTTGACGATGGAGCGCTGAGTCAAGAGCAGGATTTTGCGAGATAGCCGCCAGATCAGAGCTTGATAACACAGCAAGGAGTCGATAAAATACTGGACAGTCGGTAGTCTTATCAGCTCGATGGAATCGGACGCTTGGGATGAATTTTTCTTCACGTAGGCGAATTAGAAGCAGTATCAAGGGCTGTCGCAGTAAGAGCAACTCTTGCACAAGTTCTTTGCAGCTGTCCTGCAGGTCTTTTCTGGCCACTAGAGTGCTGAAGAATTGGCAAAAGAAAGACAATACAACCTCATGAGTTGCTGTCTTAAATGAAGAGAAGAACTGTTCGTAGCACTGAAACAGGCTTTCTGCAAAGGCACAAGTCTTAGAAAAGAAGACCGTTAAGTACTCGTGCTTAACAAGACAATCAACAGAATTTACTATTCTTTGAAAAAGTCTCTCGTCCTTGTGCTGAAAAGTGGCAGCAAGCCAGTTGGCAAGAACTGATACATCTGCGAAAAGACAGCTCCGATCGGAAGTCACGAGGACAAGCTGCGAGAACAGTGACAGATATTGGGAACAAAACTTGGTTTTCAATTTGGCAGCTAGACTATTGTGAATGCTCTCTAGCAACTCATCGGATAAACTGAAAACTAATTCTTTGCAGCTAAAGATGCTAACTTCAATAAACGAAGCATAATCCTCTCCAACCATTGCTCGCAGACTGGAATCTGACAGAATGGTGACAAAGAACGACACAATCTCTGTGTTCTTAGCACAACCAGCTGTTCGACAAGCTGCAAATAGTCTTTTAATGGCATCGAGAATTGCTTTTTTCTTTCTAACAACAATAGAATGCTGGGGTCCCTTTTGGTCGCTGACCTTCTTTAGATGATTAAAGTCTTCGTGGGCTACATGCACAACGCGCTGCAATGATTGGGCCCAAAACTGGGCGCGTTTTTCGAGCGAACTTGCGGCCAATTCCTCCAGCAGATTTTTGCTTCGTAGTCGAGTAGAGATCTGCTCATAGAAGTGAATTCTTTCCTCGAATCGCAGGCCATCTAGGGACGCTACCTGTCCCAGAAATGCCGCTATAGAAGCCATTGCTTCTACATTAGGCAACTTTAAGGCAGAAAGAATAATGATCAAGTAGAAATCTGAAAGGAGATTTTCAGCTTCTGTAGTCGATAGTTACCCAAAGCACTACTAGCCTGCACTACTACAGGCGGCACTACAAAAGTTTTGAGCATCAAAGAAATATATATAAAAATTTATACACATACAAATTTGCAATATATTTTTGTTTCATCATTTTTAAACATTAAAAAAATAATTATTAAACAAATTTTATCTTGATAATACTATGCTTAATGGACATATTTTTATTGACTAAAATGACTTATTCAAATATGAAGGATAGAAATTGATTGCTACAAGACTTGTCTAGAATTAATATAAAATTATTATACTATTAGACTATAGTTAAAAGGTGGCTTTTGTCTAGAAAATATATAATTAGGCATACTCATATAAGTAAAGTATGATCTAAACTATAAGATCAACTTAAGTGATATCACTATTGAAAGTATTACTTTTTTTACAATTGGCTGATTGCCATACTGTTTAGATGAACCCCTTTGGTAGCAAAAGAATGAAAGGAATAGTGCAGCATAATGTATAACATTGTAGCTTGTGAAAAAAAGACTAGATATATTAGGTCCTAGAATAGCTAAGTATACAAATGCTATTAAGTATTGAAGAAAAGCCAATATTCCTAAATAAAAGATGGCAAAATGCACTGTGGTTGAAATATCTATGCATTTTAGGTAATCATTGTATTGATAAATTATTCTACTAGAGAGCAATATATTCAGCTGGATGCTGCATATGTGGCATGCTATGTGGTATTCGGAGTGCACAAAAGTCTAGACAGTGAGACCAATGCCGCACTCTACACAAGGGCACACCTGATGTGGCCTTCTGACCGCTACGCAGATAGCAACTTGGACTGGCTGGCCACATCACCCAATTGGAGGCTTGCTGCAACTCAAGCTGCAAGGCCAAGGGCCAAAGGCAAATGGCAAGATACCCTGATAGGCTTTTGACTAATGCTGGCACCCTAGACCAAGCTGGGGGATGTGACTTTTTAAGGGCTATGGCCTAGAGATGTACTCTCTAAATTCTCCCCTTTTCTAGTCACTGTGTGGCTGGCAATTGAAGTAATATATATGCGCAACCTTGGGAATCACCTAGCCATTTCTATTGGCAACACATGTAAGTTGCTATTGGCTAAGAGCAGTCACATGATTAACTATTCTGCCTAATAGCGACTTATATGTGTGTGTTGCCAATAGAAATGGCAGAGTGAATCCCAAGGTTGCACACAAGCATATGAAGTACTTTGTTGTTGTTGTTGTTTTAGACATTTTAAGAACTTTTATTTTACTTAAGTTAAACAAAAGTTAAAAATTAGTTTTTAATACTATAATTCACTTTGGTAATAATGCCTAATTAATGAGCTAAAACCAGAAAATGAACAATAATTCTAAGGTAAATAGCTCATAGGTATACTACTTGAAAAAAGGTATAACAATAATATAATAAAGTTAAAGCTACTGTTTCAAGTTGCTTACTAGGAGATTAAGCAAATACATTAGTCTATTGTTACAAGTTTATTGAATATAATATACTTTTAGTATTTACTATACTTAGTTTCTATTATAATAATTAACAGATCAATATCAATTTATATTGATATATACAAATATACTGTATACACACATATGTAATAGTTTTATTCCTTGCCTTACTAGCAATTATTGAACTATGACAAATATTTTGCTAAGTAATGGTATTACTTTAATGAACATTGGCTCTCTATATACATTGCTAATTCAAGTTGCATAAATATAGCAAGCATTGCCTCAGGGGGCCTTCGTGGATTTTTTACACTGCCAAATACCACAGGTCACAAGTGGTAGCAGAGCTCAGAATGGCAGATGGCAGCCATTATGCAATTCTAAGAACTTTTAGCTCTGTCAACTTTGTAGCAGTTTGAGCTCTATAGCAGCCAACAAGTGGTCATATGATAAACACTTGCATCTGCCAATGTTTTTGGATAGCAAGGCTCTGATAGCTTTCTTTGAGCTTGACAAGAAGGATAAAAGCAACTATAGTCAGGTGACCAAAGCATTAATGGAGGCTTTCCACCTAGATAGCCAGCACTTCTTAGTACTAGAGACATTCAAGAGCCAGAAGCTGCTGCCTAGTGAACCTCCTTAGCTATTTTTCTACCACCTGAAGCAATTACTCAAAGACACTAGAATTAGCAACAAAAATGCCATAGACCATGCTGATCTATCACTTCATCCATGGACTGCTGGCAGATTTCAGCAGACAAATCAGAGCCAACGCAATAGTCAAGATGGTGAGTGATGCCCTTGCATGGGCACAACTACTGCTAGAGCTGCCTTCTGCTACCATGGATGGAAGCCAACAGACTCTTATAGCGGCAGCTAGAACTAGTTGTGGCAGCACCAAGATTGCAGATCTAAAGGCTACAGTTAGCTTATTGCAGCCAATAGTCCAAGACCTGGTGGCAAAGCTAGGCTTAGAGGCTTTAGACTCCTGTGCAGTTCACAGTGCAAGGAGATAGTATAAGGTAACCTACTAAAATTGCAACCACTGTGGCCACTAAACTTAGGGCCTATAAAGTAAAAAAATAGTATTATGCATTTTAACAATTCCCTTTTTGTCTTTCCTAGTTAATTTTTATATTTCTTTTTCAAAATATACTAATATATATTACTACAAAAATGACATGATCATTATTTGTTATTAACTAAAGACAAAGTGACTAGGCATATTATTAAAATATAAAACTTCATTAACCAGTATATAATGATAGGCCCTTTTATATTATTTAATATAAAGTATTATTTATTCTAATATGTAATTAATATTCTATAATAGCTAAAATATTTCTAATAATAAATTGTTATGTTGTGGTTCTTTCCAGAGTCTTTGCTCCCACAGTTACTTTTTTTTGGCTTTTTGCCAGCTTTGCCTTTTTACATATAAATATTATTTAACATATAGTATGGCTCACATTAAGTCATAGACATAGACAAGTCTGCTGTGGCTAATAAATAAAACTAAATCTACAGCATAAATATAAAACTATATTAATATAATAACAAAAGGCGAACTATATACTTAGCATTGCTTAGCATTGCTTAGCATGCTTAGCATTAGCATTTAATATTATTTTGCTAGATTTATATATTATTATTAGGCCTATATTTTGCCTATTACCTGCCTAGGCCTATATTTTGCTATTGCTAAGCCTAGTGCTATATGTTATTAAAGTCTATATATATATAGATATTTCATAAATTAAATATAACAAGCCTAAAACCATTGCATATATACTATATATAAATTAGATGGCATTTTTATATAGTTTTTTATTCTAAAAAGGAATATGTATCATATGTAATATGTATATACCTTTGTTTGAATTGAAGCATAATGAGTACAAAATATTCCTTGGGCTTAGTAATTAGCACATCTAGGCATAGAGACATGGTAATGTGCACATTTGATTTTATAGCTAGATAGAGAATTGTGTGTTATAACAGGCCTTAAATAGTGCACACTGTGTCATTTTCTTGACTAGAACTGTCTAAAAATCCAATGCCATGCCAATGGTTAAGGCAGATATAGAGGCACTGAAATTCCAAAATTAGGCCTAGTAGTAGTTTTTGTTCAAAACTATAAGTAGGCCTACCTAAAATTAGCCAACAATTTAGGGGCCTAACAGCAATCATTTTTGCTAAAATAATCATCTGGAGGGCATATGACCAAGATGGCCACCACACATCAAGATGGTTGCTGTAATATAAGAATAATAATTAATATAAGAATAGCTATTATATTGCTAATTAATGGTAAAGTGTGGCCATCTTGGTCTTACACCATCTGGAGAGTGGAGTCTACACATTGACAATTTATTTTGGACTGTAGAATAAATAAAATACTTCAAATTTTTCATATTTTTCTCTACTCTCCTTGGCGAACTAGCTCTGCCGCTGCTTTGTTATTTGTAATTAAATTAGGTTGGCCAGATGTCTAACTAGCTTCCTTCCATCGCGTCGGCACAGTCAGCACCCCGCCCGTCTTTAACGCCAGAGGATGTGCCCCGTACTCCGCGCATGCCATATGTGGTGTTCCAGTGGCGGCCGCGGGTGTCTGCCACTATCCATAAGCATTGCATGGCACGTTGTTGTACTGTACGGCCACCACGGGCACGCAGGACTTCGAGATCGCGCACGCTGAAGTTTCTTTTAAAATTTAAAATTGCACAAAATTACAATGATAAACTAATCTAATCAAATAATTTTCAAAAAGTGGAACAATTTAAAAGCCTAAAAATAAAAGACTGCTCGAAAACACTTTGATATACTTTAGATAGATTTTGCTTCGATTAACTGTAAAGCATACAGTCACGCATAAAAGAATAATTTTAAGTAATGGATAGGCCATAGGCGTAAATTGTGAGTAATTATTCCAAATAGGGTAACACGTAACAGGGCAGCAGAGGGAATGCTCACTATGTAGCTAAAGTTTTTTCCATCAGTTTTCCCCCGCTGCCCACTTCGTACGCGGAAACACGTCCATGTAGTATATTCCCATTCATTCGTTAGGGCTTGAGCTTTATCATGCCTCTGCTGAAATCGAATGAATGCTGATTGATTACGGATAGGGAGAAAAACGTCCCTTGTTTCGTACTCGGACCGACAATCATGCACTCGTTGCTGAGCGTTCTGAGTTTTTTTTTAGTCCAGGTGAGATAAACCGGCCCCCACCATGGATCAGTATGCTGTTGTGCATGTCTCCAACGGGGTCCGACGTACGTGTGGGCCAGCTCAACTACAGTACAAAGACTGATAATATAGTTTTTTGATGGCTTTATGAATATGACTCCAGTTGCTTCCTATTGGGTTTGTTGAAGCGAAACTGAATTCGAATTCCAGTTTATAGGAGGTTGCGCGCCTGTCGAGTTAAGCGGCTAAATATGTTTGCTTGCGCCTCCTTTTGATTTCAATTAGCCTTTCAACTTTACTGGCTTTACTGTTTAATCGAAAGTTTAGAACACAAGTTTTTGTTCGAACGATAGTTGTTAGGCAGCCAGTTTGCTCGCTCGCAAGTTGGCCCATTTCTACTTTTCCGCACTTATATTTATACAACAAAATTTGCCTCAGTCAGCGTTATTTCAAACCAATAGCAATTGCAAGAAAGTCTGGGAATTATTTTTTCGGTGCGAAAGTTTGGATGTCTGCGTGCCAGTTTCATGTGAACAGCGAAATCGGACACCGCCGTTGTGCGTCATTCGGCGGCTCCACCAGTGTTGCAGCTGTATCGATGTCGCAGATTTTGGGCGCTGATCTCAGCAGTTTTCGTGAGAACCAGACGTTCAGGCGTTCTTAGTGCAAGCCAAGTTCAGCCGGCTAAACTTTTCTAACTTTCACTTGTGCAACAATTGAGCGTTGGGAAGCACAATGAACTCCTGCTGAACTGGTCTTGCTGTCCTGAGCCGATCGGCTGATTGTTGCGTACTGCTGAGATCGTTGATGCTGCTGCTGCTGATGGTGCAAGCCGAGCTACGTTGGGTGTCTTAGACAAAAGCTAGCGTCCGCAACGTTGGGGCCTACTTCATAACTTTGGTCCCCTCGCTCCAGGCTCACATTGGGTCCTCTCGTTGCCGTCCAGCCTCGCCAGGTGACTCGACCAGGTGACACGACCAGGTGACCTAGCCTATCCCCGTTCCTAGACTTATGAGCATTTTCTTATGGCTCATATCCGCCCCTTGTTGAAACGCAGACCACTCCTGGTCTGAAAATGATGGCGTCTTGATCAGTGCTGGATATCCTCATCACGTCATTTGATTTGAGTTATGCTCCTTCGCGATAGTGTTGATTTTCTTGCTAGGGCTGTCGTCTTGGCGTCCACTTTTCACGCCTATGTCCCACCGCTAATCTAAAGGCCTAGTGCCTTACTACTGCCTAAGTTCAGTCACACGACACACAAGGGTTCTACTAACTATACCCTTAGTCAGGCAAACTGTCTCGCTTCGATCGTAGTGTTAGTCGAGACCAGGCAATCCCACTTAAAAGTACTTGCACGTGGAATGGGCATTCATACTATAACTTTGCTTCACGTGTAATAACTTTGTCTGTCTAAACTGTTTTCTACTGCAGGCGGTTTGTGTCGTAGTTATTCAATAGTTTGATGTCTCTTTATGACTTAACTCAACTTGCTTGATAATCCCATTTGGCGGACAGTAATACTCGTAGTTCATCTCAAAATATTGATAGCGTCGTAGATCTTCTCCATGGTAGGTCTCGTAATCAAACTCGTCCTCGTACATGTACATTTTCGTCTGCTAATTCGCTTGGTGGTAAGTCCGTCGCCATGGATAGTCCATTCTGAACTATCCCTCTACCCTCCTGTTGCTGTTAGTGTTGGATTTTGTCCCTGCTCCGCAAGTTGTATGCATGAGCGGGATGCTCTTCCAGTTCATCCGAGACTTGCGTGCCAATTGTTCTATATAGCGGCTTCCTCTGCTGTAGTGCCATTCTTCTGGGGTCCGTCGGTTGGAAATCGGGCAAGAAAACAGATTCCTCCGGGTTCTGCATCTTTTTTAATCTGTCGACGTGTACCCGCATTGGTTCCTTGTTATTGTCTTCCGATCGGATGGCTACATTCGTTTCGTTGAATTTCCGAATCACTCTATTCGGTCCCGAAAATCGTGGTTGATGTTTTGCAATTCTTAGTGGTTCTTGTAGCATGACTCTGTCACCTACTTGTAGAGTCGTTTGCTGTCGCCCCTTGTTGGCTTGTTTGTGCGTTCGCTTTTGTGCTTGCTGTAGATTGTGTCTGGCGATTTCTCGAGCTAATCTTAGAGCTTCCGCCACCTCGTTGGCGAATGTTGGCTCCTCCGCATATTTTAACTTTCCTACTTGTAAGACCGTGTCTGTTGGCATCATTGGCTGTCGTCCGTACATCAGTTCAAATGGCGAAAACTTTGAAGATTTCTGTATGGCGGTGTTATATGCGAACATCGTGGCTTGCAAGTGTTGGTGCCACGCTCCTGGTTTAGTGCTTGTGTAGTGATTCAACATGTTGTGCAGTGTTGAATGTAATCGTTCCACAAAGTTGCTTCTCGGTGAGTATGGTGAACACAGTATGTGTTTGACTCCCATCAATGCGAGGGCTTCCTCCAAAAGTTTCGCTGTGAAGTTCCGGCCGTTGTCTGTTGTCACTTCCCTAGGTATACCAAATATCATGAATGTCTCGAACAATGTCGTAGCTGTTGTCTGTGCTGTCAAGTCTGGTATGGGTCTTGCCATTGCAAACTTCGTGAAACAACAGATCATCGTCATGATGTGTGTGTACGTCTCTCCTCGGACTGACGTAGGTGAAAATGGTCCTACCAGATCAATCGAAACTTTGTCAAACGGTTGTCCAGGTATCTCAGCCATCTGAATCAGGCCTTGGTGCATCTTTCCTGTCTTCTGCTTTGCACAATCAATGCAGTCGTCACAGAATGTCTTGATGTCCTTCACCATTGTTGGCCAGTAGTAGTGTTGTCGTATTTTTGCTAGGGTTTTATCGTATCCGAGATGTGCTGCGAATGGTAGTTCATGTAGAGAACGGCAGATTGTTTCTCGCAGTTCGAATGGCAGCACAATTTGTTGCATCTGATCAGCGACTCTATATATGATATTATTGAGAATCGCATAGTCGTCGATGTGTCGTCTTACTTGTTGCTTAATCTTCATGTGTAGTTCTCCATCGTAATTTTCTTCTTGATCTGTCAGAATTGCTCTCAAGTATTGGCACAGTGGGTCTCCTGTCTGGGCATCTCGAAGAGCTTGTATGTGTGGTATTGGGTGCGTTATCCTTATCAAGTCCACTTCATACATCCGTGATAGCGCATCCGGTATTGCATGCTTCGTTGCTTCTCCGGGAACGTACTCGATTTGTATTTGGAATTGCTGTAGGTACAATAGCCATCGTAAAATCTGGTTATTGTGCAATGCTCTGTGTGTCAATAGTCCTCTCAACGGTTGGTGATCGACTCTCAATAGCGTTGGAACCTGAGCTGCGTACAAGAATTGTACAAACGATTTGAAGGCGAAGTATACCGCTAGCAGCTCTAAGTGCGTGACGGCATATCTCGTCTCTGCGTCTCGTAGTTGTCGACTTGCGAATGCCACTGGTCGTTCTCGTCCTTGCTCATCCTCCTGTGTCAGCATCGCTCCTATTCCTGTTGTTGAGGCATCTGTCGATACTATAAATCGCTTGTCGAAATCGGGGTGTGCTAGCCTCAGGTCCACTGCCATGAGTTTCTTCATTCTGATAAACCTCTCATCCGCCTCCTCAGTCCATTTGAGTTTAGTTTTTGATGCTGCCGCTTTGGCACGTTCATACATGAACACGTTCATACATGTAAGAACAAGGACTAGTCCTTGTGTAAGAACCGTCAGCTACACAGATCCTTTTTGCTTGGCAGACTTTCGATGACAAATTTCACGCGCAGTCAATCTGCTGGCTTTGATCTTTGCTTTGAGGCCATGCACGTACGCTGCTGCTGCCGCAGGCATCTCCCGTGTTCGAGTTCAACAGCTCTGTTGGCCCGTTCTTGGCGAACCTTGAGTGCTTGGCAAATGCTGCAGGCGAACTTCTGATAATTAGCGTGCCAGCTTGCAGACATCACATCAGCTGTGCCAGAACTGCACTAATTGATAGCGTGCCAGCTTGCAGAAATCACGTCACCTGGGTCAGAACTGCACTAATTGATAGCGTGCCAGCTTGCAGAAATCACGTCACCTGGGTCAGAACTGCACTAATTGATAGCGTGCCAGCTTGCAGAAAGCACATCACGTGTGCCAGAATTTCAGCGTACCTTAAAATTTGCATCCTTTGGTTGTTCGTTCATGCAAAGCGTAATTTTGAAGCATAGACTTTTTCAGTGTTGAAAATACTGTATGTACACCTTCCTGAGGTGAACTTTTGCTTCAGGACCCCACAGAAGTTTGTCCCGCAGGTTATTTGTCTCTGGCACAGTGCATGTTCCGGTAAAGCATCTAATTGATAGTTTCATGTCAATAAAATTAACAATGAAGAACCCTATGTATTCTGGCTTTAATTGGTCAGCAGATTGCAGAGTCTTGACTCCTACTAATCTTCCAGCCCTGCTAGAAGTGGTACATGTGGTCCAAAGTGTTTAAAGGCATTGGGAAATGGAATAACATAATATTTTAAGTAAACAAGTTAAAATAAGCATCGCATCAGGTTAGTGAGTTTGTGATAGCAATAGCATGCACATAATTTATTATTTTTTTATATTTCCCCTTCGTAGCGCAGCCACTTCGAGTCCAGCTGCACTCAAAGTGTGCGCCAGTTGAAAACGCGGCATGAGAAAAATCCTTATTGAACTTTTGAACCAGCTAACATTGATGCGATTCGAGCGTTTTACGAAGTACCTGCGGTTTGCAAACAGGATCACAGCAAGCAGCATCTGCTTGAGCTCGCAAATTTCTGCAAAGCCGTCAGCTCACACAGCCTCCTCCTGCTCCAGCGGCATCGGCTCGGCCGCGGCCGGGTCGCCGACCTTGTCCTCCAGCAACGCGCCCGGCCGTCGCTGGCGCTCTTCGGCCTCCGGATCGCTGGGGCAGCCCAGGCCGAGGGTCTCAACCACCACCTGGTCGGGAGAGATGGTGCAGTTCAGGTAGCGCAGGAACACAGTCCGGATGTGCTGCACGGTGAAGGACTCCGAATGCTGCAGCATGGGCAGGTAGGCCGCCAGGAACTCCTCCACGAACTGGCACAGGCACTGCCGCTTGCGGGTGTGCCGCTGCTCGATCGGCGCCGGAAGCTTCTTGGTGGCCAGCTCCAGGCCGTAGGCGCCGCACATCATCACGGCGATTCGCTCCTCCAGCCGGTGCTGCCGGAGAGAAGTTGGGCCGTGCCGGTTCTCGCTGCGAGACAGGAGCTTCCAGCTCCTCTAGCACTACGAGCTAAATTCCCAAAATTCACTTTCTGGACCTTCGTGTTTAAGCAACCAGGTATGTAACCTGGTATCTAATCTGGCATCCAGGTATCTAATCTGGCATCCAGGTATCTAATCTGATATCCAGGTATCTAATCTGGCATCCAGGTATCTAATCTGATACCCAGGTATCTAATCTGGTATCCTGGAATCTAATCTGGTATCCTGGTATCTAATCTGGTATCCTGATATCTAATCTGGTATCCTGATATCTAATCTGGTATCCTGATATCTAATCTGGTATCCTGATATCTAATCTGGCATCCAGGTATCTAATCTGATACCCAGGTATCTAATCTGGTATCCTGGTATCTAATCTGGTATCCTGGTATCTAATCTGGTATCCTGATATCTAATCTGGTATCCTGATATCTAATCTGGTATCCTGATATCTAATCTGGCATCCAGGTATCTAATCTGATACCCAGGTATCTAATCTGGTATCCTGGTATCTAATCTGGTATCCTGGTATCTAATCTGGTATCCTGGTATCTAATCTGGTATCCTGATATCTAATCTGGTATCCTGATATCTAATCTGGTATCCTGATATCTAATCTGGTATCCTGATGTCTAATCTGGTATCCAGGTATCTAATCTGGTATCCAGGTATCTAATCTGGCATCCAGGTATCTAATCTGGTATCCTGATATCTAATCTGGTATCCAGGTATCTAATTTACCAGGTATCCTAGAAACTCAATACGAATCTAGCACTGGGTACAGACGCTGGGGCAGATGAAAAAAAGACAAATCAAGGACCTAGAAGACACGGCATCATCAGCAATGTCAAGCTACAGAGAGGATGCAGAACAGAGGATGGCGGTCTTAATTTCTGCATATTTTCATGGACTCCAGCTGCTGCCTGCACCCATGCAGTGCTTGAATTCATGGACTCCAGCTGCTGCCTGCACCCATGCAGTGCTTGAATTCATGGACTCCAGCTGCTGCACCCATGCAGTGCTTGAATTCATGGACTCCAGCTGCTGCCTGCACCCATGCAGTGCTTGAATTCATGGACTCCAGCCGCTTCACCCATGCAGTGCTTGAATTCATGGACTCCAGCTGCTGCCTGCACCCATGCAGTGCTTGAATTCATGGACTCCAGCTGCTGCCTGCACCCATGCAGTGCTTGAATTCATGGACTCCAGCCGCTTCACCCATGCAGTGCTTGAATTCATGGACTCCAGCCGCTGCCTGCACCCATGCAGTGCTTGAATTCATGGACTCCAGCTGCAGTATGCAGTGCTGCTGGGCTTCAAGTCTTGAAAGTGCCAACAAGAGTCAATTGAAATGGCAATCTTTATCGGCACGCGTTCCATGCTTAAAATCCAAATGAAAGTCCACCAAAGTCTCCCGTGTCTGCGGAGCCCCCCGCCTTTGAGCCGAAAGGATATTTTCTGGGGAAATACCGCCGCCCTCCCCGATTTCCCTCGGGGAGCTGAGCGCGGACTGAACTCCCACCAGACTGTGCTCTCAGTGAGCTCGAGAATTTTAATCGTCAAAAGTGCGCGAGCTGAGCAGACTCACGCCTCTAAGATAGTCGGAGTCCAGAGTGTACACTGCCAGCAGGCTCTCCAGCTTCCTGTGCTCCGCTGGCCGCACTCGCAGCAGAATTTGGCGAATTTGTTCCTGCGGGCGGCGTGGTGAATGATTGAGCTGGCCGCAACCTACTCAGCTGACCGCGACCTACTCAGCTGACTGTTCCCTACTCAGTTGACTGTTCCCTACTCAGCTGGCTGTTCCCTACTCAGCTGGCTGTTCCCTACTCAGCTGGCTGTTCCCTACTCAGCTGACCGTTCCCTACTCAGCTGACCGTTCCCTACTCAGCTGGCCGTTCCCTACTCAGCTGGCTGTTCCCTACTCAGCTGACCGTTCCCTACTCAACTGGCTGTTCCCTACTCAGCTGACCGTTCCCTACTCAACTGGCTGTTCCCTACTCAGCTGACCGTTCCCTACTCAGCTGGCTGTTCCCTACTCAGCTAACCGTTCCCTACTCAGCTGGCCGTTCCCTACTCAGCTGGATGCTTCCCTGCTAAACTTGGTGTTTGTCAGTGAATCATAAAAATCATTACTCACAATGCACTCCTCAGGATTGTAGTACATCAGAAACACCTGAAAGCAGTTGGATCGCATTAAAAATAGGTTTGCAGTTTTGCACAGAGGTAAGTGCTGCAGCTTGGCTAAGAGCATTCGAACCCGCACCTGGTAGCTGTCGTCCTTCTTGAAGTGGAAGGTTGACACGATGAAGGGCCGCCTGCTGGCATACAGCAGCGCGTTTGACAGCACCGTGTTCATGAAAATCCGCCTTGACAGCTGCGGGATGGCGGAGTGAGGCTGGTGAGCTTATCCCGAACTGCAGAGCAAGGCTGGTCAGTTTATCCTGCACTGCAGTGCAAGACTGGTGAGTTTATCCCGAACTGCAGAGCAAGGCTGGTCAGTTTATCCTGCACTGCAGTGCAAGACTGGTGAGTTTATCCCGCACTGCAGTGCAAGGCTGGTGAGTTTATCCCCGCACTGCAGTGCAAGGCTGGTGAGTTTATCCCCGCACTGCAGTGCAAGGCTGGTGAGTTGATCCCGCACTGCAGTGCAAGACTGGTGAGTTTATTGCAGTGTAAGGCTGGTGAGTTTATTGCAGTGTAAGGCTGGTGAGTTTATTGCAGTGCAAGACTGGTGAGTTTATTGCAGTGCAAGGCTGGTGAGTTTATTGCAGTGTAAGGCTGGTGAGTTTATTGCAGTGCAAGGCTGGTGAGTTTATTGCAGTGCAAGGCTGGTGAGTTTATTGCAGTGCAAGGCTGGTGAGTTTATTGCAGTGCAAGGCTGGTGAGTTTATTGCAGTGCAAGGCTGGTGAGTTTATTGCAGTGCAAGGCTGGTGAGTTTATTGCAGTGCAAGGCTGGTGAGTTTATTGCAGTGCAAGGCTGGTGAGTTTATTGCAGTGCAAGGCTGGTGAGTTTATTGCAGTGCAAGGCTGGTGAGTTTATTGCAGTGCAAGGCTGGTGAGTTTATTGCAGTGCAAGGCTGGTGAGTTTATCCCGCACAAAGCTCCATATGCAGCTAAAAGCCCAGCTCAGCTGAGAAGCTTCTGTGCCGGTCACTGCGAGCCGCGAGCACATCAGCTGCCGCGATCCGCGCTGCCACTCGCCTTCCCCACCCCCTGCCTGCTCTTAACTGAGGAGTGGCACAAGTGATGAAGCATAGAGGATTAAGGCATGAAGCGGGCAGAGACTGGCTTTGGTTTGAGCTGCGTGCTCAGGCTTCTCGCCAGTCACTCTCCGCCTCCCCTCTCATTCTTCCCAATCCTTGAGGCAAAGCCAACTGCTTCCGTGCCAAAGAAGGAAAGTTGATGACGGATCAATTACTGTGGGAGCCGCTCCCCGCTCAGCCTCCCGGCCTGCTGGGCTGCCCCTTAATTTCAGGGAAGGTCAGCGGGGGCTGCCGAATGCTAAAGTGAATTTGAGAGCCAAGCAGCGATCGGCTTGATGAGGCCGGTCTGATGGCATTTATCTGTTGCCAGCGGGTTACTGGCAGATTTGCTGCCTACAGGGCAGTTCACTGCGGCTGCTCACCTCCTCCTTGTGAAAGTTGTAGGCGCGCCAGCGAATGAAGTACCCAACCAGCAGCATGACGGCGGGCAGCACAAAGACCCCCAGGCGCACGAACTGGATGTCTGCGGGAGGGGGTGGTGGGTGCTCGGCGATGTGAGCAACGGCAATGCGAGCCGCAACGATTTGAGTTCAGCTCGGCGCTCACACTTGGCCGGCTTCCGCAGTAGCAGCAGCGCGCCCAGGATGGCCAAAATCCACAGCAGCAGCAGCGCCAGGAAGGCCAGCGAGGGCAGGCGGGAGAGGCGCCAGTCGAGGCGCTGACCGTCGCTGAAGATGCACGACATCATGGCGTGCAGGTCCGCGGCGCTGAACTGGAGTGGAGTGGCGGACCAAGGAGCTGGTTGAGACAGACAGACAGACAGACAGACAGACAGACAGACAGACAGACAGACAGACAGACAGGCAGGCAGACAGACAGACAGACAGACAAACAGACAGACAGACAGACAGACAGACAGACAGACAGACAGACAGACAGACAGACAGACAGACAGACAGACAGACAGACAGACAGACAGACAGACAGACAGACAGACAGACAGACAGACAGACAGACAGACAGACAGACAGACAGATAGGCAGACAGACAGGCAGATAGACAGGCAGACAGACACTAAGACAGACAGACATATTGAGCAGGAACCCATGTACAGTACAAGATGGCAAGGCTGGTCACCAAGGCATCAGATATTGATCATCCAGTGCTAATATTTTAGCAGCCGGCGCAGCTCCTTAATCTCATTAGTTGCGGATTAAATTTACAGCCCTCATGGCGGACTGACGAAGCCAATGGCCTCAGCTGGTGCACGGCGAATGTCTGCCGGACGGCCGGGGATTGCATAAACCGCATCCCCATCCCTATTTCACTCGCTTCATTTTCTCCTTGTCCCCATTACTCGGCCCAGCCCAGACTCCCTTCCCCAGCCAGTATCTGCCGCCTCGGCCTGCCCAGCATCCAGATGAGGGGGCTTGTCTGCAAGAGATGCTGGATCTGCATCGGGCATGCGGGATCCGCCTGTCCGTCTCTCCCGGCAGCGCCGGGTGCTGCATTGCAGCACTGAGCAGCCATCGCAGATGCCTGGCTGCTTGCCAGCCTCTCTCCTCTCCGCCTCCCCTCCCGGTTCCCCATCTATCCATCTCCGAGACCGCTGAGCGCCTTTAGCGAGCGGTGCTGAAGAGGCCAGAGTGGCGCAACAGCTCCCCGCCTCTGTCTCAGTTTTGGGGATTTGGATCTGAGCTGGGAGAGTGGGATGGGACAGACAGGAATTAGTTGACGGGAGAGCGGGTGAGAATGAAGGAGGGCGAGAGTGAGATGGAGTAGGATGGGCCAGTGAGCCACAGAAGGAGACGGGATCCGCAGGGGAAGGTGCTGGGTCCGGCACCTGCAGGGGAAGGTGCTGGGTCCGGGATCTGCAGGGGAAGGTGCTGGGTCTTTCATCTGCAGGGGAAGGTGCTGGGTCCGGGATCCGCGGGAGAAGGTGCTGGGTCCGGGATCTGCAGGGGAAGGTGCTGGGTCCAGGATCCGCAGGGGAAGGTGCTGGGTCCGGGATCCGCAGGAGAAGGTGCTGGGTCCGGGATCTGCAGGGGAAGGTGCTGGGTCCGGGATCTGCAGGGGAAGGTGCTGGGTCCGGGATCCGCAGGGGAAGGTGCTGGGTCCGGCACCTGCAGGGGAAGGTGCTGGGTCCGGGATCTGCAGGGGAAGGTGCTGGGTCTTTCATCTGCAGGGGAAGGTGCTGGGTCTTTCATCTGCAGGGGAAGGTGCTGGGTCCTTCATCTGCAGGGGAAGGTGCTGGGTCCTTCATCTGCAGGGGAAGGTGCTGGGTCCGGGATCTGCAGGGGAAGGTGCTGGGTCCGGGATCCGCAGGGGAAGGTGCTGGGTCCGGGATCCGCAGGAGAAGGTGCTGGGTCCGGGATCCGCAGGGGAAGGTGCTGGGTCCTTCATCTGCAGGGGAAGGTGCTGGGTCCGGGATCCGCAGGAGAAGGGGCTGGGTCCGGGATCCGCAGGAGAAGGTGCTGGGTCCGGGATCCGCAGGGGAAGGTGCTGGGTCCGGGATCCGCGGGAGAAGGTGCTGGGTCCGGGATCCGCAGGGGAAGGTGCTGGGTCCGGGATCTGCAGAAGTGCCGAGTGGCTCACGAAGGAGTCGACCAGGTCCACCGACGGCTGGTGCCTGGCGTGCTCCAGGGAGTGGCGAAACTCGGGCCTGGCACCCCACTGGCCGGTGAGGCGGCCCCTGGCCAGCACCAGCAGGTGGCCGTTTTCGGAGCCTGTGGAGTGCGACATCACCGACCAGAGCGTCGTGGAGGAATCCGACAGCACGATGTTCTCTGGGAGGCGGAGGCGAAAAGCTTTATGAATTTCTGAAATTTCTGAAAACACCATAAAACACAGAAGTTTGGAGCACCGTGCGCAGACCCACCGTGCTTCAGCGTTAGCAGCAGGCGATCGAAGAAGTTGCGGTGGTTGGCGCTGAGCACAGTCAGCGACTTGATGAGATCGGGCAGCTCGAGGGCGTCGCCCAGGGTGACGGGGACGATTTTGCGCTTCCGCTGGCCGGCGGGCGGGCAGGCGTGCTGCAGGGCGTCCTCGAGCTCCGGCCAGCTGTGGGCCACGAACTGGCCGCTGAGCACCAGGATGACGCGCTGGCTCAGCATCACCGAGCAGACGACGTTCTGGATGCGCGAGAAGGTCCGGTTGAAGTCGCGCATGTCGTAGCAGAGGCGGTAGCAGTAGGGCTCCGCCTCCAGCCGCTTCACGAGGCCCAGCGCCCACTGCCTGTCCGAGGCGTGGTAGCAGACGAAAGCGTGGTACAGGTACTTCGGGTCCAGCGCGTGCGCGGGCTGGTGGACGTCCATCATGAGGATTCCGGGGTCCGAGGCGATGGAGGAGCGGGCGGAGCGGCCAGAGTACTGCGAGAAGCTGCCGCGCTGCTGCAGCGGACCGGCAGGCGGAGGCACCGACAGCTGCACACCGTCGCCGCCGCCGCCGCTGCCGCCGCCCATCGACTGCTGGGAGCGGCGGCGTCGGTCAGCGCTGCGGAGCTCCACCTGCAGCAGGTCGCTGGGGCTTCGCGACAAGACGGAGTCCGCCGCGGGTGCTGAGGTCGTTGCGGGGGCTGCGGCAGCAGCGGTGGCTGCAGCGGCGGTTGGCTGAAGGCTGGCATCGCAGTCGGTGCCGACCAGGCAGTGGGTTTCTGCGTTTTGAGAGAAGGGAATGCTGGAGATGAGAACTGAAGACTAGAGATGAAAATTGAAGACTAGAGATGAGAAGTGAAGGCTGGAGATGAGAAGTGAAGGCTGGAGATGAGAACTGAAGACTAGAGATGAAAATTGAAGACTAGAGATGAGAAGTGAAGGCTGGAGATGAGAAGTGAAGGCTGGAGATGAGAAGTGAAGGCTGGAGATGAGAACTGAAGGCTGGAGATGAGAAGTGAAGGTTGGAGATGAGAAGTGAAGGCTGGAGATGAGAACTGAAGGTTGGGGATGAGAAGTGAAGGTTGGGGATGAGAAGTGAAGGCTGGAGATGAGAACTGAAGGCTGGAGATGAGAAGTGAAGGTTGGAGATGAGAATTGAAGGCTGGAGATGAGAACTGAAGACTAGAGATGAGAAGTGAAGGCTGGAGATGAGAAGTGAAGGCTGGAGATGAGAACTGAAGGCTGGAGATGAGAACTGAAGGCTGGAGATGAGAAGTGAAGGTTGGAGATGAGAATTGAAGGCTGGAGATGAGAACTGAAGGTTGGGGATGAGAAGTGAAGGTTGGGGATGAGAAGTGAAGGCTGGAGATGAGAACTGAAGGCTGGAGATGAGAACTGAAGGCTGGAGATGAGAACTGAAGGCTGGAGATGAGAACTGAAGGCTGGAGATGAGAACTGAAGGCTGGAGATGAGAACTGAAGGCTGGAGATGAGAAGTGAAGGTTGGAGATGAGAATTGAAGGCTGGAGATGAGAACTGAAGGTTGGGGATGAGAAGTGAAGGCTGGAGATGAGAACTGAAGGTTGGGGATGAGAAGTGAAGGCTGGAGCTGAATCGTGGTTACAGCTCGTGCGTTGCATCCCTATAGATTCTATACATGCTATACATTCTAGACATGCTAATGCTTCTAAAGCCATAAAACCTCTCTGGCTCAATGCTAATTGGCGGATAAAAATACAGCAGCTGGATGTGCTGAAGACCACCCGACTGGCTCCTTGGTTGCAGATTCCAATCGACTCAAAACTCGACTCAGAAAACCGTGCGCGCCCCGAACGGAGCTCAGAGCCGCCGCACTTTGTAAAAGTGCATTGCTTCTGTACTTTGGAATCCTGTAGTTCCACCTCACCCGCGGCTCTGCCCTCACCCCCGGCTTTGCTGCCGGAGCAGGGAAGCCGGGGGTGCCGAGAATTGAATTTGCATGGAATTCCGCGCCTGCAGGTCTCTGCATGCCTGTCTGAGTGACTGCCTCTGTCAGATGCGGCTGGCTGATTCAATCTTTTTTTCCTGTTGACGCATCCAGCCTGACCGCCGCTGCTCTGCTCTGCTCTTCCTTGACAGGCTCGGGCTGCTCGGGTGACTTCCCGCTCCCTGCTCGGGTATGACTTCCCGCTCCCTGCTCGGGTGTGACTTCCCGCTCCCTGCTCGGGTGTGACTTCCCGCTCCCTGCTCGGGTGTGACTTCCCGCTCCCCGCTCGGGTGTGACTTCCCGCTCCCTGCTCGGGTGTGACTTCCCGCTCCCTGCTCGGGTATGACTTCCCGCTCCCTGCTCAGGTGTGACTTCCCGCTCCCTGCACGAGTGACTTCCCGCTCCCTACTCGAGTGACTTCCCGCTCCCTACTCGAGTGACTTCCCGCTCCCTACTCGGGTGCCTTCCCGCTCCTTATTCCAGTTCACCCCGCTCTGCCGCAGTGACTGTCCCAGCTCACCCTCCTCAATGTGGCTGAGCTCAAAGGCCCGATTGAAGAAGGCGGACTGCGAGCAGCGGAGCCGAGTGCTCATGGCTGGGGCATCAGCAGGTGCTGCGGGAGCTGCTCGGCCGGTATGGATGCCTCATGCCTCCGCCCAGAGTCAGCAGTGAGACGCCTTGGCTGAGATGAAGCTGTTCTCAGACAGTGCTTTGCCACAAGCAACTGCTCGAGTGGGATTAGACTGAGACCTCGGGGAGGGCAGCGGCTGAGTATCCCATGCATGCATATCCCATGCGGACAGCCAGCCGGTCCCATAGGCCGAGGGCGCCGCGCCGAATCCCCAGCCCCGCCCCGGCCGACCCGCCCGCTGCGGAGGGGTTGGCGGCGGGATTCAACCTTCAACACCCGCAGCGGCGTCGCCACGCGATTTTCGTGCGTGCCGCTCGCCCGGAAGACAATTTCGATCGTTTTTTAGAACCGAATCGGATTTCAGACTTGGCTTTTATTGGCTTTTTAATCTGCTTCGAATGTCTCCGGATCAGCCCCCGTGCTGTCCAGCCAGAGCGTTTTAATTTACTGCCACAGCCGCTGCCGCTACCTGGCTGCCCAGCCCTCCACTGCCCACCTCATCTGCGCCTCCTTTGCTAACTGCCTCTGAATTTATCCAAATTCTCTTTGATAGCATTCACTTACCTCCCCTCTCCCTTCCAATAAGCCCCCCTCTCCCCTCTCCCTCCCACTCAGCCCCCCTCTCCCCTCTCCCTCCCACTCAGCCCCCCTCTCCACTTCTCCCTCCCACTCAGCCTCCCCCTCTCCACTTCTCCCTCCCACTCAGCCCCCCTCTCCACTTCTCCCTCCCACTCAGCCCCCCTCTCCACTTCTCCCTCCCACTCAGCCTCCCCCTCTCCACTTCTCCCTCCCACTCAGCACCCCTCTCCACTTCTCCCTCCCACTCAGCCCCCCTCTCCACTTCTCCCTCCCACTCAGCCCCCCTCTCCACTTCTCCCTCCCACTCAGCCCCCCTCTCCACTTCTCCCTCCCACTCAGCCCCCCTCTCCACTTCTCCCTCCCACTCAGCCTCCCCCTCTCCACTTCTCCCTCCCACTCAGCCCCCCTCTCCACTTCGCCCTCCCACTCAGCCTCCACTCTCCACTTCTCCCTCCGACTCAGCCTCCACTCTCCACTTCTCCCTCCCACTCAGCCCCCCTCTCCACTTCTCCCTCCCACTCAGCCCCCCTCTCCAGTTCTCCCTCCCACTCAGCCCCCCTCTCCACTTCTCCCTCCCACTCAGCCCCCCTCTCCCTATCCCTCCCACTCAGCCTCTACCTCTCCCCTTCTCCCTCTTACTCTGCCTCCCCCTCTCCACTCTCCCCACTCAGTCTTCCCCTCTCCCCTCAATCTGCCTCCCCCACTCTACTCCTCCCTGTCCCTTTCTCTCCCTCTTTCTCTCTCTCCTCTCCTTTCTCTCCCTCTACTTCTCTCCTTCCCTTTTTTCACCCCTCTCTTCTCTCCCCTCTCTTTTCCTCCCCACCCCTTTCTCTCCTGTCTTCCTCTCCCTTCCTTTTTCTCCTTCTTTTCTCTCCCTGTCGCTCCTTCCTTCATAGCTTTCTCCCCATCTCCCAATTCTCCCTCCCTCTCTCCCTCAGCTTCAGTGGTCGTGTCCAGATTGCTCAAATGAATTTTCAAAGCCCGGATCGCCTTCGCCACCAAAGCGTCTTTGCTCTCAAAAGCGGGCATTGAAATTCGCGCAGCCTTCGCTCTCCAATCAACTCTCTAAAAGGCAGTCAGCCTCCCATAGCCACTGCGTCTCCATCCTGCTCCCCTCTCCCCGGGAACACTTCCTGCTCAGCGGGGGACAGCGGGAAGTCACGTCCCGACCTCCGGCTCGGCGACTGCGCCCGGCGGCTCCCGAGACCGCAGATCAAGCTCGCTAACTCGGGCTTCATAATTCACAAGCAAGCGAGTTCGGGACCACACCAGGCTCTATTCTGCCATTTCTGGCTCAGAATAGAAACAGAGAGCAGAGAGCCGGGGGGCTCCCTCTCGTATTCTTGGTAGGTGAGGCAAAGTTTTCTTAATTACTTCTCATGCAAAATTTGGATCGAGGAGGCTGGGCAGCCGTAGCGATGAGGCATGCGAACTCGGAGTTGCCTGAAACCCGCTTTCAACAAACGCACACCCTGAAAAGCGTATGAAAAGACAAATAGCCTCTGCAGACTCCCCAGGCTTCGCTGCTCTGGCAGAGTCAGCCTCGTGTCCTTGCATTCCTCTTTTTACCCAGCTCGAATTTATTTAATAATAAAGAAGTACTAGAATGCCGACTTTATACTACTGACTTGACACGAAGTAAGTAGCGAGGCACGCGTTTTGAGCCTATGGTATTAATATTAGAGCTTAAAACCGAGCACTGCTGGAATGCAGAAGCCGGGAAAATTTCTCGACAGGACTCTGCAGACTCTGAAGTGGGCATTTCACACACGAGCTCGGCAAGTGAAAACGAAATAAATTAATAACTTGATGTACTTGTTAATCTAAGGCTTGCTGCAGGCTCAAGGACTTCTAATTCAATCCTCTCTGTAGCGACATCTGTCAGGCTCAAGGACTTCTAATTCAATCCTCTCTGTAGCGACATCTGTCAGGCTCAAGGACTTCTAATTCAATCCTCTCTGTAGCGACATCTGTCAGGCTCAAGGACTTCTAATTCAATCCTCTCTGTAGCGACATCTGTCAGGCTCAAGGACTTCTAATTCAATCCTCTCTGTAGCGACATCTGTCAGGCTCAAGGACTTCTAATTCAATCCTCTCTGTAGCGACATCTGTCAGGCTCAAGGACTTCTAATTCAATCCTCTCTGTAGCGACATCTGTCAGGCTCAAGGACTTCTAATTCAATCCTCTCTGTAGCGACATCTGTCAGGCTCAAGGACTTCTAATTCAATCCTCTCTGTAGCGACATCTGTCAGGCTCAAGGACTTCTAATTCAATCCTCTCTGTAGCGACATCTGTCAGGCTCAAGGACTTCTAATTCAATCCTCTCTGTAGCGACATCTGTCAGCTACTTTCAGCTGACCAGAAGAAGAGAGGTAGGCGGTCACGCTCCCACGGTCAAGTGGACTGGCGCTGTGACTCTTAGAAGCCTCTATAACAAGATGCTAAAGTTTCACAGCAGGCCCAGTTAATGTCAGCCAGAGGCATGTATAGCCTCCTGTTCCACTTACAGCCTCAGGAAGGCTGCGCAGGTCCTGCAGGCAGGCAGATGGCGGGCTGCAGATAAACTCTGCGCAAAACACAGGATATGCCAGTGGAGAGGGGGCGCACGCAGCCGCAGCCACTCTGCAATGCATTTTCGCTGCTGCGCCAGTGTGCAGGGCAGGAGTGCAGCCAGAGTGCGCGCTCGGACAAAACAGCATCAACAAGGTGCCGCCTCACAGCCCCCCGGGCAGCCACCCCACTCCCCAGCCCCGCCTGTCTACAAAGCCCGCTAGCAGATGCAGCCGCCTGCCGCCTATCGCTCTCAGAAAGCGCCAAGCAAAAATGCCGTTTCCGCAGCGAGTGGTGCAGCCGGTGGCCGTGACCCAAACCAGCGACCCGCTGCCCAAGTCGCCGGACCTCACATTCACCAACAATGTGACACTGGGCAACCTGCTCAGCCAGATGAGCTGCATCAGCGCCCAGGCCAGCGGCATCTTCAGCGGCCTGGCCAGCGAAATGCAACAGCTGGTGGGGCGAACCCGAAAGCTAGCGAGCAAAGCGGAGCGCCTCGGCTCCCGGGTGGAGCGGCTGGTGCGGGACCAGGACCCGCCCCCCATCGACCGGCCGGAGACCTTCGCCTCCCGCCAGGCCACCGAGCAGGGCCTGCTGACGCCCAGCGCCCAACCAGACTCCGTGCGCAGCCTGCGGGCCGCCGCCGAGCCCGCGCCCGCGCTAGACGGCCTGGACCAACTGCGCGATGACGACCGCAAAGGCATGAGCCTGTACTCAGACCCCGAGTTCTTCTTCCGGCTGTGGGCGCAGCAGATGCTGGACCAGGCGGCCAAGGTGGCCAAGCAGCGGCCGGAGGGGGCGGGCGCCGCTGGCCGGGGCGGCAAACGGCAGAACCGGAAGAAGCGCAAGAAGCCGCGCCAAGTGGCGAAGCCGAACTACGAGCATGAAGCACGGCGTGGAGTTCGCGCCCGTCCAAAGCTCGCAGCCGGCCATCGAGGCGCCGGAGCCGACCAGCGAGGACGAGTACCTGGACCTCGTCACCAAGGACGCCCCCAGCAGGGCCGCGGCTGCTCCGACCGTCTCCGTGCCGGTGACTCAGCCTCGGCACTGGGAGGAGGCTGAGGCGGTGGAGGAGGAAGAAGGCGAGTACCTGGACCTGCTGGGCCAGGGGACCGCCACTCTGCCGCCTCCGCCGCCGCCGCCGCTAATGGCGGAGGTTTCGGACGGGGGACTGCGCGGCAGTCCGTCGCCACTACCACCGCCACCGCCGCCGCCGCCGCCAGCGCCGCCAGCGCCGCCGGCGCCGTTGCAGTCAGGAGGACTTGGCGATGAGTGTCTGCCGCCTCCGTCGCCTCCGCCGCCGCCACCGCCACCGGCGCCGCAGCCGCTAATTTCAGCAGCTGGTGATGGCAATGGAATGCCGCCGCCTCCACCGCCGCCACCTCCGCCGTCGCCGCCGCCTCCTCCGGTGCCGCGAACACCAGGACCGAGAGCGGCTGCCGCGACCTCGCCGCAATCACCGCCGTCGCCTCCAGCGCAGCAGGCGACGCCGAGAGCTCCGACAATGACCGGAGCGCCCCCGCCGCCGCCACCGCCGCCTCCACCACCGCCTCCACCACCGCCACCTCCATCTGGCGCGGCTGGCGCTGCGGGGCCGCCTTCAGGGAGCGGCGGAGCGCCGACAGCCGCCTCGCTGACCTCGGCGCGGCTCAAGCCGGTGAGCAAGGAGCAGCAGCAGAGGCAGCCGGAGGCCGGGTCCACCAGCGGCCTGCTGGAGCAGATCCGCCAGGGCATCCAACTGAAGAAGGCGGCCGTCCAGACCGGCAAGACGGCCGCAAAGAATAAAATTTCTTCGGGCGCCTGCGACGTCCAGGCCATCTTCGACGCCATCACCAGCATCCGGCCGCACATGGTCAAGGCGGACTCCGACGAGTCGGAGGACAGCGACTCGCCCGGCGCCTGGGACTCGGACTGAGCGGCTGAGCTGCGGCCGGGACTCTCCAGTGTTCTGGACTGGCAAATGTTTGTTATTGACACGGCAGTAACTGGCCTGCCGATCACTAGGGGTGGAGATAAAGTACATCTCGCCATTTGATTACATACCTAAGCCTCGCTTACGCTATATACAGCTCCCATGGCTCCCCCTATGCTCCTCATGGCGCCCCCTATGCTCACCATGGCGCCCCCTATGCTCCTCATGGCGCCCCCCATGCTCCTCATGGCGCCCCCTGAGAGTGTGCCCCCTATGCTCCTCATGGCGCCCCCTATGCTCCTCATGGCGCCCCCTATGCTCACCATGGCGCCCCCTGAGAGTGTGCCCCCTATGCTCACCATGGCGCCCCCTATGCTCACCATGGCGCCCCTTGAGACTGCGCCCCCAATGCTCTTCATGGCGCCTCTGAGAAACTTACGGCGCCCCTGATATCTAAATTTCATCCTCTACACTGTTTTTGCTGCTTTTGGCTGCTGCTTTAACCAAGCAAACTCAATGAAACTCCCGAGCTCAGCCTGGGCCGGCCAAATGAATTTAGAGCCAGTCAATATAAGTATATTAAATATAGCCTAGGCAGTCACTGATAAATTGATTCATAATAAAAGTTTTCCCTATAGATCGGATATTCAATCCTATTTATTTTATCAAATATACAGGAAGATTTCATATCCGATTGTCACAGATTTCAATAAAAAAGTTTTCGATTTGAAGATTTGCACTAAAAGCGTTTCTGATTTTCAAAAAATGGCGTCTTCAATTATTTTTATTTAAAAATAACTGACACTGTGTGAGACAGTCTTGCACTTTGATGATACCTGATAGCCCTCCTGTGATGACACCTGATAGTACCTCTGTGATAATACCCCATGATAGTTATTATGTGAGGCACCATGATACCCCATTAGGTATTCTGTGAGGCACCATGATACCCCATTAGGTATTCTGTGAGGCACCATGATACCCCATTAGGTATTCTGTGAGGCACCATGATACCCCATTAGGTATTCTGTGAGGCACCATGATACCCCATTAGGTATTCTGTGAGGCACCATGAACCCCATTAGGTATTCGGTGAGGCCCATTAGGTATTCGGTGAGGCACCATGAACTCCATTAGGTATTCTGTGAGGCCCATTAGGTATTCGGTGAGGCACCATGAACTCCATTAGGTATTCTGTGAGGCCCATTAGGTATTCTGTGAGGCCCATTAGGTATTCGGTGAGGCACCATGAGACTCGTCCCATTGGTCATGTGAAGCGCCATGGCCTCACGCATAGAGCGGGTCTCAGCTTCATCTTGCAGACGACAGCCTCCAAGTCACAAAGCGGACCGTCATTTCGTCACGAACCCAAACCAGCTGCCGGTTTAGCATCAGCACAGGCCCAGCATGCCAGCAAACTGAGCTT